>JAHWFP010050164.1:180503-218824 GCA_023313725.1 Lithobius niger | reverse complement strand
AAAAAAAAACTTGAGTAGACTTTACCACAGTCTGCATTCGATTCTACAGACGCCATTTTACAAAATGGCTGCCGTCAATCTTCCTTTTTGCCTATTTTAGCTGTTAAAGCACTTACAGTGTCCCTTGAGACTGATGCTAATGATGGTGGTGGTCATGACAATGGTGGTGGTGAAGATGATGATGATGGTGGTGATTATGATGGCCACGATGATGGTGATGACAATGGAGGTGATGGTGATGATGACTGTGGTGGTAGTGGTGTTGTTAATGGTGGTGGTGGTGATGATGGTGGTGATAACAAAGGTGGTGGTGATGATGATGGTGGTGGTGGTGATGATGATGGTGGTGATCATAACCACTGTAGTCATCATCACCAACATCATCACCACCACTGTTACCAACACCATCATCATCACCATTATCATCATCATCATCATTGTCATCACCATCGTCATCATCATCACCACTGCCATCATCGTCACCATCATCATCACCATTATCATTGTCATCACCACCATCATCAGCATCCGCATCATCACCATCATCATCCTTACCATCATAGTCAACGTCACCAACGTCACCACCATTGTCCTCACCACCATCATCACCACCGTCACCATAAGCATCACCACCACCACCACAGTTATCATCACCATCACCATCATTGTAAAATAGCATCTGTAGAATCTCATGCAGACTGTGGTAAAGACTAAATAATTTTTTTTGGTTCTTTCATAAGTACTAAAGCCTCTACTATTGGTTAGACAAATCAGATCTAAAATTTCTACGGGATATACCACAGGGACTGGATTAGTATTGTTTTATTGATTCAACCTTGGTTTTAGGAGTCTTCTGTTCATTTTTTGTGTATACACTATGTTTTTCCAACAGTTGTTTAAACCTGGACTGCTAATTCTATGCCGCCGCGTACAGCTTCCCCCAGGCTAGATATCTTTCTTTACATGCCACTTTGGTTTCGAACAATAAAAAAAAGTTCCCACCTAAAAAAGGAACGGGATTCTAGTTCTGGACTGGACTACAAGAAAAAGAGGCGCACGGTTTCTCAGATTTGTAGTAACGTTGCAGTTACATCGGTTCTGCACACCAACCGATTTGCTGAGGTACCATCAAACGCAAATCAGGATTATTTTATTCTCTTTTAAGGTGAGTGCATTTTAAAGTGCAAAAAAAATTTAACCGTGTTCGGTTCTGTAATTCATCACGCATTGGAACAGAGTCCGAACATGTCGAAAAATTCTCGTTCCTTCGTCGATTGGGGTGAGATTCCCTTGTGTGAGAGTCGCCAGAAAGCAAGCCCACCAGTTCCCCTGTGCCAAAAATTTACCTGGGTCGTCACTGGTTGTAACTACACTAAGTAGTGTTTTTTTTTTGTATCGACGTTGTTTTCGTTTTAAATTTGTACAGATTTTAAATTTGTACAGATTCAAATAATCTATATCTTCCCGGGATGGGGGAGGGGATCAGGAATTGAAATGACCTCTTTATGGGGAAGGTTCTTAGAAGGAACTTTTGCAAACTTGGTGGAATTATCTGTCTGCAACTATATCTTTTTTTTTTTAAATTAATAAATACCGTAGTTCTAAATATCATCTAAATAGCTCTAAATATCTTCTAAGATCAAAAGTAATCAGTTGCTTACCCCTCATTCTCACCCTGGAGCGGTTTTGGTGCAATATCTTCTCGGCATGGATTGTTCGTCTTCTCTTTGCCAATTAGGCCAAGAAGACTCCATGTTGATTTACTCCAGCTGACCACGTTTCCATCCAAACTGCAATCTTGGGATTTTTTTACTGTAAAGAAGACAAGAAGTGAGTAAAGGAGGCTACGGGCAAAAAAAAACAGTAATTCTGTGCTAGGCTAAGGCAGAGAAGAAAGAAAGAAAATTCATTATTTACTAATTTAAACTTATATACATGGCAGGTAAAACTGCCGTTTCTTGGAGGATATGGGGAAGATGTGGACACGAGAAGGATTACTATAGGGGTTTCAAAAAATAGTATGAAGGACTTCATAGATTTCTTTCTCAAAACAGACAATTCTTAGATCCTATACCACTAAGCGGAAAGAAAATTAACTATACTCCAGTGTACTCCACGAACTTTATGTAGGGTCCTCAGGGATTCTGAACAATGTGATCATTCTTATCAGAGTGAAAGCTAACAGCCAATTAAAATCCACATTGTGATTATTCCTAGCAGAATGATCAGAGGAAGTTGCTGGAAGAGGCTGGAAATTGGCTGACAGCCAATTAAAATCCAGAGAATTCCACGACCGACCAAGACACAATACAACTAAAAAAAAAGTGTAAGAGTCGTCCAAAGGTACGAAAGTAGACAGACACCCTGAATTTTTAATTCAGAGTGCCACAGTGATACTTCCAGAGAACCGCAGACAGCAATTCTAAACTAATATTTAACAGTGTCAGCGATCGCTGATCGTTTAAGCTAGAAAAGAGTTTAAAATACCTAATAGGCTAGAGACATTTTTGCATTAATTACAAATTTTACAAAGAGTGCACGAAGCAAATTGAATTGCTTATGGGTGCTCACGACAGAAAAAATTTGTTCAAGAGTTCGAGTCATTCCTCACATACAATACATACGTAAAAAACAATCGGATTCAAAACACACCCATCTAAATCCTCCCACTCTTGCCTTCAAAGGATCAAAATAGCATGAGTATTCAATTTGTCATCCACTTTCAACAAAATGCCCTTTTATTTGAGTTTTCAGTTGTGAAAAGGACTGGAAATTTTTATATTTATCTGGACGTTTATTAAACGCTAGGTTAATAAAAAAAATTACTTTAATTTTTCCATAACAATTTCTCCATAAAGAAACTTTATTATTTTTTTCTTTATTTTTGATTGATGCAGTTATCTTTTATATTGGTTCCTTTGTGAAAAATAGATATGCCTACATTATTAAGCATATTGCACTTTTCATTGGCTGCGTTGCCTTAAACACATAAATAATAAAACGGTTATTCATTTTTGAAATTCGATCTACTCCATCGTTAGTTGACACAGAAAACGTATGGCTCCAAAAAATTATTAAATTAATAATATATAATTAAATAATTGTAGCCCCGTTTTAAAACATTCTCTCCCCTTAATAAGGGTCAGATTACTTATAATAACTAAAATAAATAATATGATAAACAATTGTTTCAAGAGCAACACATCTGGCAAATATCACAGGGATTGCTGACAGTCAGCCTAAAAGGTGACCGCATTTACAGATTTCTTAATTGGATTCGTTTTCTTTTACTTTGCCTTCCTTTTCTTTCATTTTGGTTTAGTTATGTTTCAAATTCCTTTCGTTTCTTTTCACTTTGGTTTCGTTTCTTTTCATTTTGCTTTTGTTTATTTTCAGTTTGTCACATAACAGGCCATTTGCCACAAAACAGTGATTAAATAAAAATTGTAAAAGAATTAAAGACGTTTTAAACATCTACGAACATATAGAAGATCGCATTGTAAAATGAATAGGCACTCTAAGTAGAGTTTGTCACAACAAATAATTAAATTAAAAAGACTAAGCACACAATTCAGATTTTTGAGAAACAAGACCAAGTGGATAGTGTTCAACATGCGCCTAAACATGTTCACAGGATAGAGCCAAAATCTCTGCTCTGACAGCGAACTCCAAGTAGGCAACACCCTTTACATATCCGAAGTTTGTAAAGAATGTCCACGGGTCAAAGTTGCTGTACAAAGTTCAAAAAGAGATGGCTCAATGGGCAGAAAACACCGACGAATTTTAAAAGTCAAGATAAGATTAGCCTTAAGTTGACAGTGCTCCGGAGAGTCCAAACTCAACTGCTTTGCGATGTAACTCATGCCAGGCAATGCTTCGGTAAAGCATAGCTGGATCGTGATAGTATGGTTGATGTCCTGAATAAGATATTTAGACCAGACTGGACTTGCATAATCTAATAATGGCCGAACATTGACCTTGTAGGTCCGTAGCTTCCCGAGGTGAATACCCTTTGAACGGTAACCAAACTATCGTTCAAAGGGTATTCAATTCGGGGAGCTTGGCTAAAGTTACGATTACGTTTAGCACTGGCTACAACGTTTCCATAATGAACTGTCGATTTTAACTCGGACTCATTCCAAACACCAAGGTCCTTGACACAATACCCAGGGGAACCGGAACTCCTTCCATTGTGTTATTCAGTGAAAGCACTACAAAAAGGACATGGAACAAAGAAGCACAATAACAAAACGACAAAAAGAAGAGACCGAAAAGTACACGCCACAAGCACGTCAAACAAACGTTTCCTGACAATTGATAGTCATTAATACTGAAAATAAGAAAGGAATAAAAGGTTTTACAAAAGTGCTAAAAGATGATAAAACCTTAAAAAAGTACTAATGGCTGATTTACAGTGAGATGATTATTACCTTCATTATTTGAAATAGCTCGATTCCAAATGTTGAACTGTGTTAGTTTTCCATGAACGCCACTCTCTGCGTCAAAGCCATCATTGAACGACTCCTGGGCCTGTCCTAGCACGAAGTAGCCATCTCCTCCAATTTCGTAGCCTTCCTTTACGATAGCATTTTTTCCAACCCTCTGCCCGTTGAGGTAGAATGTAGCTTTTCCAGTTTTGCTTTCCCATGATAAGCAAAGGTGGGCCCATTCATTTAAAGGTGGGACCTTTTTAAAAGATACTCGACTGCCATGTATGTACAGGTTGGTTTGGTTTTCCTCGTAGTCAACTTCCACCAATATTTCATAGACTTCCTGTTGTTTTCGGGATGAAAAAGACAGGAGATTTACGAAAGTCAAGTCGTTGTATAGCTTCAAGTGAGCGTAGAAACACATAGTGAATTCGTTGCTGGCAATGCTACCTACTGGTTGGCCTTCCTTGTTAACAAGTAATGCTCGTGAAGCATTGTCGTTTCTAGGGGCAAAAACCAAATCGTAGCCTTTCAAGTTGGCAATTTCTGCATTTGCTAACGCTAAGAGGGTTAGCACTGCAATACAGCCAAATTCCATTGTGAAATATAAAAGCTGTAGCTTAAGGTGATGATTTGAAAGCTGAAATGTTTGAAATCAACGCTCAGGCAGCCTTTCACTGCAAACGTACAAGCGTGTCACTGTGTGTTGATGGAAGATCAGAGAATATTAACAGTTGTGGCGTATGAATGTGGGTTGTAATAGACCACATATGTTGCAAAATCACTAATCCCAGACCTCCAAGGATGCCGAATGCTACCAGAGCTTGGATTGGGTGAAGCTTTGCTGGGAATTTTTACCTCATTCTCGTGGATTCAGGATAACTCTCAAATAAATTGTTTCATGGTTAAAAATGTGCAGGTGGCTTTAAAGAGCGCGATTCACCAAACAACAACCGAATCCATCAAGTTATAACACTCGGGGCCAAGTACAATGATTATTGACGTTTAAAATTATAGGGGAGCATTAGAGGAAAATTGTGGCAGTTCGGTAATTGTTAGCAACGTCTTGTGGCAAATTATTTACCGGCGTCCAACCTACTTTCCTGATTAAGGTGGCAAAGGGGTAATAAAGAAGTGTTAAAATTTTTGTTAATGTGCTGAAAACCTTTGGATTATCTTTCCAACATTTTTTTTTAATTAAATTTTAGAATTTTTGAATTAAACTTTTTTAAATTAAATATTACTACAGCAGTGCAAGAATATTTCAAATGGAAATAAGCCTGGAAGCGCCGTAAATTATTTTATTTTTCACCATTTTGGCGTTAGAATTTCGCTATTTCTGTAGTTACTTCCTTGGATGTTCATTTGTTTATTGATAATGATGATGGTGGAGCTGCCTGTGGTTACGATTTTTGCCGGTAGGCAGTGCAGCAGTCACAGAAAATGGCTGCCTCCAGTTGAAAACACATGTGCTGCTAGGTTTAGTCGCTTCTGCTTGGTGTCAGACGTCAAAACAAAAAATTTGCGTGGAAAGTTATACTTGGTTGTATTTTTTGAAGACCTTCAGGATTCGATATACCAAGTATAGACGTGTGAAGACTAAAAAAGGAGGTTTACGGACAACCAGTGGATACTACTACACTGAGTGAAAACCGAGACCGTAAGAAAGAGTACCATGGTAGAAGAAAATCCTCAGACTGTACAATAAAAAGCAAGAAACTTATTAGGGCTATAAAAAAGGCTTTTAGGAAAAAATGGAAATAAATAAAAGTCATTTATGTGGAATAGGAGACTTTTAGAGTTAGTGTGGAATTTATTTTATGTTAGCAGCTAGTTTTCTGAGTAATAGCAATTTTGTGATAGAGTCACCTAGTAGTTCCGTTGTAACTTGTGTAAATATGAGCCGATATGGTTGAAATTTGTTTAAGAAGTGATGACCCTCGTAGTCTCGAAAGTTGACTCACTGTGATGAATTAAAATATACTAAAATTGAATAATACACGTATTTTTTAATTCTACTGAAGACTACACAATGAAAAAATCTGTAAAAAAAATTTTGTACAATGCTTTACCTCAAGATCGAGGTAGGGCTCCTATAGTACAATTTTCTGAGTAATTTGGCGCAATTTCTAAATTAATAGTGCATTTACGAAGAAAATTAGAGCGGATACCATTAGCTAGTTAATTTGCATATTTTTATAATTATCGTGGGAATTAAAAAAAAATTGTGGTTGAATATTGTTTTTATCATACTATGTATTGGTACAGACTGATCCAAAGATTGATCCTATATACTGTGTATTGGTAAGACTGATCTACAGACTGATACTGTATATGTACTGTGCTCTAAAGTCAATATTTTAGAAAATTTTTAACTACCCCCCCCATCAGCATCTCAAGTAGGTAGTGGATTAGCATTTTTAACCTCATAAGGTAATAGCCTACAGTTAAAACAGGTAATTGGCGTGTAAAAAAATTGGATGAGTAATTTTGAGGCGATGTTTTTTTTTTTAGATTTAATTTTTGAAGATTATATTTAAACTCAAGGGGTCGTCCACAAAATGTCTAACAGAATGAATACATCACTTTATCATTCGAACTCCATTATATCACTACGATAACCTGTAAATCTCCAAACAGTAAATTGCTCGATTTTATTCGAAAATTTACACTTGTTTTAAATATCTACACTGAAACGAGTATTCATTAATTTCCTTATGTGACGAACGGGAAAGTACCGCTATTACAGCAGATAAAGCATAGGCCCGCAGAAACATCAGGAAAAATATTATAATTTAGCACATTTGACGTTTGACAAGGGGTAATTGTTGGATTGCGTGACGGAAAAACGCAGAACGACTTCCTAGCGGATCAAATGTACTGAAGGTAAGAGTCAAAATTATTAGCAATTTCAAAGCTCGTAAATATTTATCATTTCTGCTGTTAACACTGATAATCTTTAAAGAGTAGCGTCTCTAAAACTGTTGTTCGTCTTGAAACCATAATAAGTTTTAAACTTATTATCATTTTTTGACAGTTTTCGAAATTTATAAATAATTAATAAAAATGTAAGTTTAGCTTGCAGGGTTGTAGTAAAATTTAGTATTCAACATCTATGGCAAAGAACACCTGCAATTAAAAACAACAAGCAGTTTTCTAATTTTCGGCTGAAGCAACCACTTAGGTTTTGTTCACGCGTAGAGAGACGGAGTGCACACATTAATAGGCATGAAATAAATCACCAAAATAAGGGCGTGTTTACGCAGCAACTCGCCTTTGCATTCTCGCAGCTAGAACTCAATCGCGATGGCAAAAGTGACATTGCCATGGTAACAACATGGAAAAGCTAAATCCGACATCGTTTGAGTAATTACTTGCAGTCTTATAATCCGTGCCAATAATATAAAGAATTCCTCATGGCGAAACAATTTTCCCAAACGCTTCTGAACTCACGTAATTTGCTGTTTTCGTTGCGAGGCGGCAGACATAAAACCGCCGCCATGTTGGAATTTGAGGTGATTTCTTGCTTCTAGCTGCGAGAATGCAAAAGCGAGTGGTTGCGTAAACGTGCCCTAAGACAATAGTGCGAAAACTTAATACTGACAAGTATAAAATAAAATATATAACGCTTGACCACACATGGGCAGGAATCGACTTCGCGCCATTTGAAGTAAGGCAATAGACACAGGATTAAAAAGCAAAAAAAAAACAACAATAATAGGAACATGTAGACACTTACAAAAGCGAAGTTTCGATTTCGATACGACGCCTTACCAAGCAATATGTAGGCTAAAAATCAAAACAAAAAAACTTTGGGTGAACCAATAACGAACAAAAAAATGGGTAATGTTTTTAAAAACTGAAAATGAACCTGATCCGGGGCGAAACTTGGAAAAAGGAAGACTAGACATACTTCCTGTAAATGCATAAGCGCGAAGTAATGCCAGAGCTCCCTTCGCGAGGTTTCACCCTGGCTTAGGTTCATTTTCAGTTTTTAAAAACTGTATGCTTTCGTTGTTCTTTGTGGGTTTACCCAATGTTTTAACTTTTAACCTAAATGCTAAAAACTGCTTGACAAAGAGTCGTATCCGACTCGAAATGTCGCATTTTAAAGTGTATACTTGTGCACCTTATAAGCTTTTTTTTTTCATTTTAATCACGTTTTTGGTTCTTTTTTCCTCACTAACGTAGTAACACATAACACCATTCATGCAAAAAAAGTATGAAGACTTCCATTTTTCCATGTTTGTAAACTTTTTAACCATATTAATAATGCTCCCTTTATTTGCGCTGATGGAATAAACCTCAGGACTCAATCGAATTTTGTTCAATAGGCTTTTGAAAAACGAATTGAGATTTACTCATATCAACACAACGGTTTAGTGCAGTATGTATTAAACACTGCATAGGCCTGATGGTGCTTAGCAATGGCCCCCACAATGATACATTTTGCTTCATCCCAAAGCCATTTTACATCGGCCGACACAGTTGAACGGGCAGGTAGTGGACTTAATTGCGTACACTACATCAATACGGATGCAGACCTATTTACGTTGCCTTTTGGACTTAAACGTCAGCTGCCTGAACGAGGAATTGAACCGTGTCAGTATGGCTCTGCGGTCGGATCTCGGCATTTGCTTTCATAGGTCGTGGGTTTAACTCCCCACTCAGGCCGCCTGGCATTTAAGTCCGAAACGCAACGTAAATAGGTTTTACCCTTATTTATTTAACCCTTCTATAGCCCATTTGGATTTTCGTCCTGTATAAATCACGTTTAAAGACACGGTTGGCATTAAAGAGTGCATCCATAAGAAACGGTTAACTTTGACAATAAAGGTTTACACTTCAAATTTCGCCAGTAAGAGACTGATAGGTATAGAACCGAACCAGTCGGTGGTCAACTGCCATCCTTACGAATATGAAAGCAATAAATCCATTATATTGAACAACTGTAAGAATTTGTGTAAAAGCTGAAGTGATGATCCAATTGTAGTATGATATGCTGGTCCTTCTTTGCTTAGGTTTGAAAAGTTATTCCGGTTTGGCAACACATACAGCTTCTTTGCAGCAAAGAACATTACTGGTTTCGTTAACAAAATTCGTGTAAGCCTACATAAAAAATTTAAAGTATGAAAAGCCAAATTCCGTGTTTTACAAGAAAATTACGTTCATAAAATTCTTACGTTAAACATCGCAAATACCAAAAACTTGCTACAGCCGAACACATACACATGCCACACAAACGTGATACAAACAGATTTGTATACTGTAAGTTGGATGTAGTGTGTGAGATGTTCTGCTTGGCCTAGTTTATCTAGACATCAGCTTAGTTTATCGCGGATGCAATAGCAAAGGGGGAGGGGGTTGTTCTTTCTCAGTTCAACTGTGCCACATTGGTTTTGTCGCCTAAGTCGCGTGGTGCAGGTTTCTGGTCGTGGGTACATGATCAGTGATACTATCAGTGGTAGCTGGCTGCAGTAGGGCGTACCCTGCATCGCTTACATCTGACTTGCTTTCCTGGATGTAGACTGGGAAGTCTCCCGGTCTAGATGGCGTGTCTTCTCTCTCGTCTACGGATTGGGCAAAATCTTCTGTCACAGGCATCGACTGGGGCAAACAGGTAGTCTGCTTCTTGCTGTGTGCAGCGTGGAGGAAATGGTCTCCCACTTCTTGCTTCGCTGTTCCCAATTTACAGAGCAACGGAAGGGATTGCGTCAGGTGGCTCTCTGTTGCCTCTTCTTTGCGTCACTCAGTATAGGGTCGGTGATGGCCGCCGCCTGCGGGCTGTTGCACATTTCTGTGTTGCGACAGGTGTTCGTCTCAGATTCTTTGCTCCAATGTGCTCCTGCTTCACCTTTGGTATCTGTTTTGCCATTTGCTTCTGGTCCCGCGCTGAGCAGTCCTCCGGGCTCCTGTGGGCAGTGCCTTGTGTGTGGTGTACGGTGTATGGCGTGGTAGCCATCTTCGTCCTTGCCTGGAAACGTGTAGTACAATGGTTGTGTGGTAGTTGCATTGCCTTGTAAGGACAGGCACGGTGCGTCCGTGTGTACTCACGTGCTTTGTACTCTGTGATTTCGACCAGTGCTACGGAAGGCTCATGTGCCTTGCTAGCCTTTCAAGAGGAAATGTGCAACGACTATAGTGCATGGATGTAATACGTAGTGTAATATGCAAAGCACGGTGTATAGTGTATGGTGTCTAGCGTACAGTGGTGTCTAGCGTACAGTGTATGGTGTATGGACCTTCAGGGCACGCATTTCATTGTCTTTAGTGATTCCATGAGTGCCCTGGAGTCCTTGGCGAATTACAATCCTCGGAACCCCTTGACACAACGCGTCCAAGCTTTGCTTTCCCGCTTGCCTGGCCAGCGGAAAACCGTGCTTTTCTGCTGGATCCCGGGCCATGTTGGGATAGCAGGGAATGAACAAGCTGATACTGCTGCGAAAGGGGCCCATTCTGGCCCTCTCGGTAGGGATCTCAGCCTTGTTCCCTCAGATGCCTTTCCAACTCTGCGTCTGAGGTTACACGCTTTTTGGCAAACCTTGTGGGACAGACAGGGCGGTAATAAGTTACGGGCCATTAAAGGCACTGTCGAGGAGTGGCACTCGGCGTGTCGCTGCAGTCGCCGTGAGGAGGTTGTGTTGGCCCGTTTGCGAATTGGTCACACCCGACTTACTCACTGTTTCCTTTTGCGGGGGGTTGACCCTCCTGAATGTTCTTGGTGTCGACGGCCACTTACGGTCCGGCACTTACTTGTTGATTGTCGCCATCTTGATGGTGTTCGTCGTCGGTTCCATCTTCCGCATGACATTGCGCGTCAGTTGGGCGATAAGTCTGTCCTCCTGTCCGGTGTTTTTCAATTTTTGCAGGAGGTACAGATGTATGACAAGATTTAGATTAGGGGTTTGAATAACATCTCTGTAATGTGTGGTGTAGTGGCAACCCGGACCACTGCACTGTGACTGAGGTTGGCGCTAATGACCAAGTTGTCGACGTGCCATTAAGCCTCAATCCCCCCCCCAAGAATATTGTTGGTTGTAGGGTGTAAGGCTTCGAGCCTTGGCCCTTTAATAAAATCAATCAGTAAACCGTTAACTCGTTGTGGGGAACCAAACTGAAATGGTCTTGGATTTTGTTTTTAAATCCGCGAGTTTTAAGCCATAGAGTGTGAAGTCTTTAATTTTGAGCGGCCTCAAAATTGGACGGCTGACATGACTGAATGACTTATTTAGTTTTTCAACGCGGGCTTCTGGAAGTCAGTTGAATTGTTTCCACGATTGTTTGCCACAATACTGCATCTGCCTGCAACAATGCACATTCAACTACCCATCGATAAAACACATGCTAAATCTAAACACACGCTAGTGTTTTGCCGTCAAATGACAAACATGGAACAAATCTTGGGCGGAACTTGAACATGAATGTGTATTTCTAACGAACATTTTTTTCGAAAACAAATTTGGGTGGACAGTGGACATACCGTACCCATGATAGCAATTACCAGAAAAAGAAAGCAAAAGAAGCCAAAAATTACCTGAAGAAAAACGGCTTCACTGTTTAGAAAAAAGCATTAGAGCTCCTATCCACATACGAACAGCTGTGAAGGTACACGAATAAAAATGGATTAGAGTTCACTCAAACGCAACGAACTAGAATTTGAACCCCAATTCCAGAGAACAAAGATTATGACATGACAGCCTCCATGACACGCTGTACACCACTCATCAAACAAACAAAACGGTAGGATATTTCACACTTAAAAAATACACACACATGAATGATACACAACGTACACAAGCACATGAAACAGAACGAAAACAACCACAACCACATACAAAACAGGCATCATAATTAGCAACCGCCTACATAGGATTGAAAGATTAAAAATACATACACAAAATGAACATATAATAACTCACACGAACTAGAACTAAACTCGAAAATATCAAACACAAACATAGGCAACAAATCTTCTTTAATTTGTAGGATGCTTATTTAACGAATTATAAATGCACACAATTAACACACACACAAATATAATAAAAAAGCCTGTGTAATACACAAATTAAGTGTCTGTACACACGCAAACACACACACGTATACAAATACATTAAACATTTCAAACACACTTTCTGTCTAAGCAATGAGTAAAAACAGTCCTTGTTCCCTGGTATTGGAGTTCAATTATTATAGTTAGTTGCGTTCGAGTGAATTATAATCCATTCTTATTCGTGTACCTTCACAGTTGTTAGAATGGGGATCCGAGCAATAATGGTTTTTTGTTCACTTTTTCCACTTTTGTTCACAAATATTATTTCCTGATTGTTAAAAAAAATGAACATGTGCGCCCTACCGCAGTATCTCCCGACCTTTGCCCGTCATTGTTAATGGCATTGCTTGCTACTTGGACTTCGTCTGGCTGATGACCGGAAGCAGTTACCCTCGCTAAATCCCTTTGAACATTTGCTGATCATTTTTTTGCCAACTGCAATCGTTTTTGGGGTAGCTGCTATTTTCCTTCCCTTGCAAATTATGATATTACATGTGTTTGCCAGCATTGTCGAAAGAGAAGCTGAGGATATCACTTCCCGTCTCCAGGACAGTTAACTCAACACCGCCAGAAACCTATTTATGAAAACAGAGGTAGGAGACATTAACTTCCTCAGACGTGGGAGAACTGGCACAGAATCAAGAAGAACCAAAAAACAAAACAACATTCCTACCCTTCCTTCCTCCAGCCAGTAATGGATAAAAACAAACGAAAATCCTCTACCAGTTTAAGCAGTTTAACGACTCTGAATATCAGGAAGAGGTTATCTGAACGAAGCGCAGCAGGTGTTTACTAGGGGGGAAACTTACACAACATAATTGTAATTTAATTTAATTTAATTTAATTTAATTTAATTTAATTTAATTTTGACATACAAAATACTACATGAGTTAATCGACGTTGATTTATCATTTTTCGAATTGGCACCAAGCGTTTATTCTATTCGGGGCCATGCTTGGAGACTAGCAGTTCAGGGATCAGGTCTTGATTGTCGAAAATATTTCTTTGCTGTGCGAGTTGTCCCAGTTTGGAATGCACTTAGTTCCGAGACGGTTTGCATGCCAACGGAAAGTGGCTTCCGTAGAATGCTACTCACAGAAAACTTGCAGGCGTTTCTCAAAACGTCCACTTTAAGATCTACTTTTACCTCCCCCTCAGCATCTTAGGTACAGTATCAGTGGCTCACAACCCTCCTGGACACCTTCCACAAATTGTGGAAATTTGTATTTTATTATTCAAATTGTTCTGCCACGTTATATTGCAGGTTGGCTCCATGTTTTTTTTATTTTTATTTTTTATTATTATATACATTTTTTAAAATTGTAAATAGGTCTTGCTTTACTTTCCACTTTAGTTTTTAACTTTCACTTCACCAGTTTCAAGCATTTCATTGTGTTATTATTTTTTAAAGAAACATTGGCAACGTTAGCCGACTTTTCCCCTCACTTGTCCCTCATGTTTGGCGATGCCATCGGGGACCATTGTGTCCCTGGTAGGTCTAACCTAGGTGGTAAGGCATTTCTAACCCCAACCCAATACCATCAACCCTTTCTCTGCGGCCGAACCACCGTCCTTGTTTTAAACTTTTAACTGTTTAACTTTTTATAATTTAAATTTTTTTAGTTTTAACATCGGACGGCAGTCAGTGACCACCCGGTCCTTGTCGCTCCGGTTGCGTTTGTCACAAACCTATATTATTATTATTATTATACAATATTATAATTTTAAACTAGGTTAGTCGCGAGAGTAATTATTACCGATCACTTAGTTCGACATCAGGATGGGTCGGACCATGAATTGAAACGAGAAGGGTAACTCATAATTTTACCCACAAATTACTTACGAGAGGTCACGTGTTTAGAGCCACGGTGGACAAAATGGGTGAAGCTCGAAACTGGAAGAGAAATATTGAGATAGAAAAGTATAACGCGAGTGTACGTATTCTTTCCTGTTCAGTGAGGTAAAGCTGATGCGTATTGACCCTGACCTTTTAACGTCAGTTTCAATGAAAAGAAATGACGTCAGTAATAAGCGACTCCACTTTTCCTGCACAGAGTGAAATGCAATTAAGGAGAAACGAACAACAAATATCGTATACAAATGTTATCTGTCCCACAAAGTCCCATCAAGCCTATAAATGCGTACCCTTCATGGGTATGGCAGTAAATTGGTTATTTCCACCCATACTTCGGCAAGTCTACCCCTAATAATAGACCAGCATTAGAGCCATTAAGCCGCAATTCCCCCATTTTACACTCTCGCAGCTTGAATTTAATCACGACTGCATAGGTGTTGTTGCCAAAGTAACAGCGCTACCTGGATTAGCCAAATCCGCCATCGTTTTTGTAAATGCTTGCAGTCTTATAATTTGTGACAATAAGAAAGAATATCTTCTGACGACACGATTTTCCTAGTAGATTCTGAACTCACATTATTGAGGCGAGGGGTAATCGTTTAACTAAAAAATCACATAGTTGGAAGAACATATACAGTAAAACAGTATAACGGAAAATCGTCTAACACGAAATTCGTATAATGGCAAATCATCAAATGAGAAATTCGTATAAAGGAAAATCGTCTAATGTTCCCTGCCACGCTGGTTGCAGCTATACAGAGATCATAAGAAACCGCAGTTATATTATTGTACAGTTAGACGTTTATCCATTATACGTTTATCCATTATATGGTGTCCATTATTTTTCAGATTTTTTATTTATGCCAATATTAGACAATTATCCCATTAGAGGATTGTTCAGTTAGACTTTCGTCCGACGCCCCTTTTCGTTACGAGCCAGATGATCTAAAACGGCCGCCTTGTTGAAATTTCAGATAATTTCTAGCTTCAGGCTGCGAGAATGCAAAAGTGAGTCGCTGTGTAAACGCGTCCTTAGGGGTCGTTTACGCAACGACAGTTTTCTTACTCACTAGCTTTTACTTGATCAATACTAAATCTGATGGCCGCTTCTCGCTTTTACCAGAGTATGGGGCTTTCGAGTTGTCTATATGTATTAGTAACCATGGCAACGACGCAAACCCAAATCTTCTCTTCGTGCCTCGTTACATGGCGTACGATGCTTGCAACATTTGAGCGTCGATTTATGACAACAAGAAAACAATTTTTACTGCAGTACAAGACGACTGACTGTTTTTTGTATGCTGGCATTCGATGGTTTGTCTTTGATTCGATAGCCACGAAATGGACGCCATGTTGAATTTTGAATTCTCGCTGAGAGAAGTATATATTCTACCGACGTTTGATCATTACTAGAAGCTGTACTTTGAGGGAGGATAGAAATAGGATTTTGGAAATAGTGTGAAATGACAACAATCTTGTAGCAATGTTTAAAATTACTGTAGCACTTTGTTCTTTATCCATGTTGTTATATATAATACATACAATTTGTTATCTATGACCGCATTCATTTAGTAGCAACGGGAAACTAATTATAAATAAATGACGGTTGACTGACAGATAGCATTCGGCGAGCGAGAATGACTTGTTGTGTCAACGCGCTCTTACAGGAGACAGCTGAAAGCTGTAAACAAATTACTCAGTGGAAAATGTACACACGGCGGCAGAAGGGATGACAACACATAACAGAGCAAGTCGACGCAGCTAACGAGCTACTTGAGATGTGGTTGAAGCGCCGCAGAGAATAAAACTCAGGAAAAAACAGATTTTAGGTAATATTTGGTTAATGAATATAAGAGAAAAACACGAATCTAAAGAAACATCGAGAATTACACGTGAAACAAAATAAGGCTTGATGTTTTGACTATTATTCAACTAACACAAAAATTAATTTCAAAAATTGTAAAGTAGGTTATTAACCTTACCGACTTCAAGAGTTTGATCATAAAATTATTTTTCCATTCACACTGTACGGCTATGCTTGTAAAATAATAAATTTAACTCAAAATAAAGGAAAGTTACCACTGTTTGCAGAACAGTTTTTAAACCCAGACAAACTAAAGAAGCCCTACCCTAAAAAATAGTTTTTGACTTATGTCTTCTAAATTGTTCATCAAATTGCACACAAACTGATTTGGAATATGAAGAATAACACAGTTATCAAAAAAGTTATAATTCATCGTTCGTGAATATTCAAGAAATGGGGCCAAAAATTCCGACTGTCTACTGGTTCAGCTGACAAACCCTCGAGTTCTTCCTTGGTCCGGAGGTCGAAAAGGTAAAAGAATTCTTAAAAAATTCTTTAAAAATGTTCTGTTGGTCCCCACCGGGTATTAAAGTTTAACATTACATGTTAACGGGAAAAATCGCTAATTCCTCAAAAATAATTGAGAATTAAATAATAAAAAATATTTTGTCGTAAAAATTGGTTTTCATTTACGGCATAAAATGCTTTTTCTCCTTATTTTGGTGGCCGATAAGACGCATTGTTTCTGAAAGTAAAAATATGTTCTGATTTTGGCTTCATTTAGTGGTCTCTGAGAGTATAAAATGAGATAATGCAAAAAGCTTTTTTAAACTAGTAGAAAATATTTTTTTTTTTGAATTAGCGTTTTTGCCCATTGACTTATAATGTGTAAATTTATGCAAAAGTTGGCACCTGAAACACAATTTTTAGAATTTTTTTCTTTTGGGATAGTGATTAGGAGGTGGAAGACCATTTTTTTTAGCAATCTTACGGTTGAAATTTTAAATAAGGATTAGTTTGATACAGTCTACCCACCGTGCGCGCCATGATGCGAGTTCACAGTCTGAGCCGAACTTCGGACGAAGTGGCTACCAGACCCAGAGATTAAGGAAGTTTGTTAATAGAGAACAGGAGAATGGAGGTGAGAGATGGGGGTGAGCACGGGTAATACCACAAATGTCTAATATGTCTAGTTTTTATTTTAGGATCTATTCATGTTCATAACGAGACAGTTCAAGTATCAGGAAATAATGATCATAGTCAGTGTTGATTAGCTTAAGATGAATTTTTTTTACTGTTGCGGGCTATCTTTGTGTTGTTGAATATACCTTAAAACAAGCTTTCCCAGTGAAAAGTTGCCGGAATCACATTTCAAAAGTGAAATATTATGTGATCAGTGAGTTTTATAGTATGTGATTGCTAAGATACATGAATACAACATGACAAATAAAATTCCGAAGTTACAACAGACAAAAGACTGGGAATATAATTATCATCTTCCGGAAAATTTGAAACACAATGCAGGTCATGAGCACAGGGTCCAGTCAAATAGGAAAAAAGTAAATTTTTTCAAAGAAGTATGTCTTAGTAATGTGCGGAGTTTGATGGTTACGCTAGACATATGCTAGTGTGATGCCACCAAGTAGACGATCGGCCAAGTAGAAGAGATTAATTGTGATTGAGTGAGTAATTCCAGCTTCATTGCGTGGTTGAAATTAACCTCGGGAGGAGCAACTGAAGTGGGATTCGCTGATTGAGTGAGCTAAGAGCGGAAATCAGCGTTTGTCAGCCAGTGGCGCTCAAAAATGGGATTGAACAAACTTAAACATGTGAAACATGAGTATACAATAAACCAAATCATATCAATTTGCCTGACGTAACAGCTAATTGTGCAACGGCAAATGTGAAATTTTGTATGAAAAAATGTATAGACATAAAATACCTCCAGACAAAAAAGGTAGAGGTAATGATTAGACCGTGGGATTCTTTATATTAACAGGCTTATGAAAGTTGTAATATCCACCCAAAACCAAAACTGGTATAAGAGAAGCCCCCATCTTTCCAAAAAGGGTCGGCCTTTGAAAGTAGTGACATCATTCAACCAGGGAAAGGTTAATCCTATTATCCAACTTAATTGCACCGAACAATCCATGGACGTTAAATGAAAACTTCAAGATTGCTACCGCTAGTAGCAATATTCTAGTTTTCATTTAATTTTCGAACTTATAGTAGGTGCGATTAACTTGGCCAATAGGATTAACCTTGACTGTCTTTCCCTGGCGGAATGATATCACTACTTTCAAAGGCCGACCTTTTTTGGAAATTTGGCGGCTTCTCTTATACCACTTTTGATTTTGGGTGGATATGTTCGACTATAACTGCAGCAAACCACATTTTGTACGCCATTTTGGCTCGATATCTATAATTTTCATGAAAATTGAGTAGAAGCGTTTTTCATGAATATGTTATTTAACACACTACAAATCAGAATGTTTTATTTGATGAACTATTTAGAAGATTTAGGTCTAAAAAATTTTTTCCACTCAGTTTTGGTTCTTCCTTTTGGAATTTGTGGAACTGGTAAAAAAAATCAACTACACAAGCTATTCAGACTTATACCTACAAAATTTCCTTCAAATCTGTTCATGTATTTGCCCGTGACTGTGGCAGTCAGACACACAATTAGACGGTAAGAACAAAATGCCGGATTAAACGATGATTTTTTTATCGTACGAATAAAGCGTTCAATTGTTAGTTCTTTCATTTGATGTTAAACGAATATCCGTTACCTAACATTTTTGTGTTATCTCCAGAACAAGTCAAATACTTGCACTTACTATCACAGGAGTTATTACAGACTTTAATTATTAATTTGATGAATATAAGTCGTGCATTGTGAATGTATTAATAAATGCATAATTTCTGACCATATTATTGTGAGCTTAAAGGTTTTGAACTTTGGTTTAATGCCCTTGCACATCAATTTGATATTATTGATCTTAATATTAGTGAATTTCAAATTAACACTCTTTGGCTTTTGATTTACACACTTGCACTAGAATTTAACACTTACGCTCTTGAAATTAAAGCAATGAAGCAAACTCTTGGAACTATTTAATATTTTAAAGGCTAAACCAAATTACGAAATTATAAAAAATAACGAAATTGTAAAAAAAACTAGGACAGCCCCCCGTATGTGGCCGGTTTTAGGTAGCATTGTTGTGATGTCCCGTTTGCATGAAAATACTGTGATTTCTCGTTAGCAGTCCCCCAAGCTTTCATTAGATTTAGTTAGATTCAGGGTTAAGAAACACAGAGGCCAAGATCCCGTTTGCATGAAAATGTAGTGACTGGATAAACATATGACGTCATCAGAACTGTGCCTCTTTGTTGAAAACACAGTTTGAACAGACACACAGACACACAAACAAACGACTTCAATTGATTAGCAGTGGGAATCTTGGTAATCTAGAGACACACACACACACATACACACAAACAAACAAATATTGTGATCTTAGTTCTATAGACAGGATAGTCACCATTATATGGCCTGTTTCATAAAGTATTGTTCTGACTTCCCGTTCGAAGCCTAGATCCCGTTTGCATGAAAATATTGTGACTGGCAAAAAATATTACGTCATCCGTACTGTGCCACTTTGTTGAAAACACAGTTTGAATCATTACTTATACTGAAAAGACAATTTCGTCTGGACGCACAAACAATAGAATTAAGAATTAGGGGTGGGGAATCTCGGTGATATGGCGACACACACACAAACAAACACACAAATATTACGATCTTAGTTATATACATTACTAAACAAAATCACCCTATATAAAATATTAGGCCTACAAATTAGAATGAAAAAAAAAAATTAAATTTTATGTCAGCAATGTTTTGCACTTCCGTTGCGTTAACGACTTCCGTTCATTTAAAATTTGATTTTACAACTTGCCTCTAATAACGCATCAGCATATGCACGTAGGATACCCACTTACTCTACGTTTCGTAAGATACTTAGAGTGGAATACTAATGACTTACGTAATTACGAATTCCCATGAAATTATTTTGACACACAGTAAATGCGTACTTGTATTTTTTTGTGATATTCTTTTTTTTTCTTGTAATTTTGTAGGCTTGTGCATAGTATTTTATAATATTGTGGTTTTGTTTTGTAATAATCTGATGATTTGTAATTTTGTTTTCGTAATTTGGTTTAATTATTAAAACATTAAATAGTTACAAGAGTTTGTTTTAATGCTGTAATTTCAAGTGTTTGATTGTTAAATTCAAGTGCAAGTAGGTTAAATCCAAAGCCAAGACTGTGAATTTGAAATCCACTACCGTAAAATTGATTTACAAAAATGTTAAATCTAAAAACAAAAGTGTCAAAATGAAGCTTTAAAATAAATTTCAAAACCTGTAATTTGTGCTGTACTTGTTACTTTTCTGCGTTTTTTTTTCCGGCAGTTTTATGTGTATGTCTCATCTTCATAAATAGAGGCAAATCGCTGTAAATAATATTAAGGAAAATTGGAAATTAGCCATTAGCGAAAATTATACACTAGAAATAAAGTAATTCAGTAAGCCACTTTTATGCCCTATGTTTCATCGGAGTGGCATGACCCGGATTAGAACAGCCTACCCAGTTCTCCCCCAGATCACTTGCATAGCGCTTTAACCGGTTAAGGCACTGTGCAACCAGTTAAGGCGCTATGCAAGTACTCTGGGGGCGAACTGGGTAGCCGGTTCGAACCCGGGTCATGCCACTCCGATGAAACGTAAGTGCATATAGCTGGCTTACTAAACTACGTTATTTCTAGTGTATAATTTTCGCTAATCTCATCTTCTTGTTGCCCATAAGGTTTTTGTTGTGTAAGAGTAGAATGAATTCGCTAGTTTTCTCACAGGCTGATAATATCTACCTTTGGACATCATAGAAATGTTGCGAAGTGTGCATTTAATTCAACTGTTAGTGGGTGTCTCAACCCTTCTAATATGTACGTCACATCTCCATCCATCACTGTCCTTGTAACACTCCCTGTATGCCTTTATAAGCCTCTGTTACATGTAAATAGCTCTCACGTGGTATGTCAGTGGATCTGTCTACAAAATAAACATTTTTACCTCCATCAACTTTTAAAAATTGTTTTTACTTTTTTTGCAGCGAATGTTATTTTCCTTCTCGCTTGGTTCACATTTAATACAAGGAAGTTATCGTGGTATGTTATGCACGTCATCAGTTGCCAATGACTCTGTTATGAAAAAGGTCATGCGTTTGCTTCGTTTTAGCTACTACGTAGGATGAAGGAAGCGTAATGTACCGCGATATATAATTTGTCAGATTTCCTCAATTATTTAATTTTTACATAATGTGCCAGAATGCTAACCACTCATTGAAAAACCAACTTTCGCACTGAACTGAAAGTGAGTTGACGTAATAGCTTTCGTAACTAACCTACATTAACATTAAGCTTTGTCACCTAATTAATACATGATGCGATATAGACGTTCGGGTAAATTCTTACTACGAGCTACTCATCAACCTTTTTTTTCTTAAAATGATATCTAGTGTAGGAAGCAATGCAGGAAAAGCGAAACAGTTATTCGTACAAAATGGCGGTTGGCTGAGTTCGTTATGTGCCTCTAAGGGATTAAAAACAACTGGTCACTTGTACAGTTAGTATTGAAGCTGACTATACTGGCGTAGCTTAACATTGAATCCCTCATCTTGGGGTCGTTAATGCCTACTTAGAATTGAGCTAGTCGTGATACGCTTAAAGGTGATCGTTTGCTCGGGTACCATCTATGAACTAATAAATAAATAAATAAATAAATAAATAAATAAAATGAACCAATAACTCAAAACCGAATTTTGTCTCACCTCACTTTAATGCTTTAAAATGTTGGGTAGGTCGCATCAATTACGAACCAGTAACACGAAAACGAATCTACCTAGTGTATACTATGACGTCGAGGGATGATGACACGTAGCCAGTTTTCAAACTTGTGGCGTTAAAATTATGTGATGTAGAGTTTCATCTAATAAATTTGTTATCATTCGTTCCAGTAAATCTTTCTGACATTATCAGCTTTGAAGCACTCTTGAAGCGAGTACGAATTTTCGTTTGTTTAATTCGATTTGGTTGACTCAAGAATATATCGTTTATCATCTCCCGATTCCACCCCAGTTCTGAAACTCCTCATGGAGTTACCGTTTCTAATCGTTAAACAGGACTCTAACAACGGTAAATAAACTGTCCTAAACACAGGAATCAAGGACGTCATCTCGGCTAAGCTAGAAATAACGTTTTTTATCCAAGTTCTCGCGTGTGTCGTGAAGTTAATGCCCCTTGCTTCGTAAAATAGGATTCTAGTCACGTTAAATGAACTGCGTTGGGGACGACCAGTTAGAACCATAGCTTCTATCACGGATTATCTTGTAACCAAGTTTTAATGGAGAGTTGGGAACATGATCTGTTTGTAGGTTTTGATAATATTCTTTCAAAGATATTTTTTTGTTGGTTAGTGACACTTACTAGGCTATATAAGTTAGAATTCTGTTTTATTTTAAATTTACAATTCAATTATCGTTTCGCGTGTATGTTTTTAGTGTCAGTTGCTAGAGGGGAAGACCTCCACTCCCCTCCTCCCATCATGAGTGAGGTTCACTTATTTTTCTTCTATTACATTACCATTAGTAATGGATCGAAACGTGAGAGCTCGTTTTGATCTATTAGTAACGGTAATAAAATAAGAAACAAGAAAAACAAGCGACCCATGTTAAATACCCGACTGAATAGGGATTTTTCACTGGCTGCAGGGGGCGACTAAATACCCGACTGAATACAGATTTTCAACGACTGAATACAGATATTCATCGACTGAAGGCAGGTCTTAATGCCCGACTGAGTATGGTTTTTTTTGCACCTGTTTGCGCATGCGTGTTTTTCTGTTTTGAATCGAGATAATGTTCAAAATTTTGGTCTGGTCTCGTTGAAATTTCAAAAAAGGTTGGGGGATGTAGAGGTCGGGTGCGTGAAAGAACAAGGTACTAGAAGGAAAAATTCATGCCTTAATTTTTTTTGGAGAAATTCAGGTTTTGGCCCGATTTGGCAATAACCAGAACGGAAAGCCAAATGAGATTGATTTTTGGCTTTACATCTGTATTTATTTACCCGTTTTATACCAGGAACGCTAACAATAGTTGTAACCCTCCCCTTTTCCTCTCCCGTATGGTAAGTGGAATTTGTTCATCTTTTTCTATGCTTCGCCCAAATACTTCAATGGCAGCCAGTGGATCCGGATGGCAACAGACGTCTCATACAAACCACGGATATTCGCCTTTAATATTGGTAACACTTTTATGACGAACCTTCAAGATTTGTTTTCTGATAATAAACAATTTGTCATTTCAACATGCGTATTGTTCGTAAATGCTGCGATACCCTGCATCGGTTCTTTATTCCCATAAATCAACCATGTATGTTTTCATTCATTCTGGTTGGCATGTATATCGTCCATTAAATCAAATCGTTAAATTCGTTTGCTCTTTTGTCTTCGACTGATCACTGATGTGAGGAGGATTTTTAGTAATTAGTGTTCTCGTACATTCACTGGCTATTATGTCTACCTAATAGGTAGGATCGGTATATTTTTTTTTATTTAAGTGGGATGCAGCTACTGGCTATCCACTAGGTTATGCCTTGCTCACTGTGTTCGGCAATCGACCACGATTTGCGCACTTTGTTGGCAGTAGGGGCGTGGTGACAATATTGGTTTTCCTTCTGTGACTTAATTCAATTGTTTTATCGGCTAGTTTGAGCGTGAATTATTGTTTCTCTTGTTTTTTTTTATGTGATATGTGCCTGTCAGCTGTAGCACATGGTTGAGTCGTCCTCTCTGTGCTTGAATTCTCTATAGGACTCTTACAATACTCATTTAAATTTTTTATACTTATAAAAATCCCTATTAATTCCTTTGATTGGTGCCAGCAGCATCATATTCCGTCTTCGCATCCTTCTTCATTCATCATCATCATCACTCTTTGTTCCGTAGCACTTAAGCTATCAAGAATCAGATGGATCACAATGTAAATAAGCATTTCGCAAATTAATCCATCAACTTCATTAGAATGGCTTTCTGCAACAATTTTACTTGTGCTGATCTATTCTATCTACAGAGGAGAAATTCAAATTGTTTACTTGGTTTTCTTTTGAATAGAACTGCTTGGTCCTTTCTTCGGAAACAACTTTTTTAATAATAACTTTACCGAAAAGACAAACAGTCCGATCGCCACTGTCGCCACAGTCAACAGAAAGGCAACGATGTCCAAGAGGAAGTACTGGAAAAAATTAAGATCTCTTGATGCTGGCCGGAAGTGACTCATTCCATCATGGCGGACAACATACTCGATCCAAAACATTGCTCTATCAATTGCTTTCATTGGTAGGTCTCTAAAAATAGCCGAGTATTTTTTAGCATTCTTGCGGTAACTGAAATCATAAAAGAACAATAATTACGAATGAGTTAAATGAGCACATCTTACGGAAAATTCGTATACTCTTGAAATAATTATACAATTGAGATTAATTATGGTGCACAACATTGTTCAAAAAGTATTACACCAATGAAAATAAAAAAAAAATAAAAAAAAGCATTCATCCATCAATAGAACTGACATTAAGTTTTTCAAGTTAAAGACCGGAATAATTTTCGATGCTTGTGTTTTTCAGTTGTGAAAAAAATGTGGTTTACATATTTACCAGTGTTTACTCGTAATCATAAATAAGTTAGCTAGAATGTAATAATCAGGACATTCTCTCCTATAGCACGTCTTAAAGTTTTTTAAGTAATTGTAGTTAGCTTGCAGCACTAATTTTTCCACCAAACTGAATCGCAACAAAGACCTGCTCATAAAGTGACATTCAGTTGTAGAATGAGTTCTGACCAGTAATCCCAAGAAAATTAATTTTCAGTGACGCAGCTTCAAATGAATGCAATTTTAGTACCTTGTGAGAATGAGTGGGATACTCAAAGTAACATAAAGCAGCTACAAAATGGTTAATATGCACAATTGCACACGGTAATGGGATTATCGATATGGTATAAGTCAATAAAGCTGTAGATAAAGAAAGAAATCACAAGGTAAAGGGTAAAGGAAGCAAGCAGTCTGCATTAAAGACTGGCCTTGTGAAGATACACAATACACTAGTCTGAGAAGAAAGAACTTTACCCTTTACTTTATGATTTCTTTCTTTTTTTACTACTTGTATTATTTCTAGTGTGGAGGCCAAGAAGCAAAGTTGCTTTCCCTCCTTGTATGATTGTTTGTGATCTTTAGGTCACCACTGAGAAAGATTGAACAGCTACTTAGCTAGGCTGGAGCCTGTAGCCAGTACCCGCCCCGGTGGCACAGTGGTTAGAGCACCCGGCTAGTAAACGGGATGTCCTGGGTTTGAGTCCCAGTCGGGGCAGTAGTCTTTTCTTTGTTCTTTCTTCTCAGACTAGTGTATTGTGTATCCTCACAAGGCCAGTCTTTAATGCAGACTGCTTGCTTCAATAAAGCTGATTATTACATCGAAACCAGCAGGCCCTGTATTAAACGACAAAATGGTGGGTTTCAGCAAGGTACTCACCAGCACAAAGAAGCTGCTCGAAATCGCCAAATTCATCTTATGGTTTAGTGTTACTCCTCCAGACTTAAACGATCATACTACAGATGTGACTATGAATAGGGATTAGCTTCCAGTAAATAGTGAATGTGGTATAGAGGATTGTAAGTCACTGGTTGCAGAATGAACCTTTAAGATTGCACCTTGTTACCAGAGAATTAGAGTAGCTCTTAAGTTGTCAAGGCCACTAGATGGAACCACTGACCAGGCACAACTGCAGTTCAATTCACGGGATAGGAATGGGAATGTGCACGGGCCAGTACATTCCACGCCAGTTCAACAATACAATGTGCTCTTCCTCACAGGTGCTCTGGCCATGATGGCAATAATCATGTCTTCGTTCAGTGTGCAGTGCTGTGAACGAATTGTTAGGCAACTAAATGTAGGTGTCAATAATGGCATTGGATATTCATAGGGCAAAGAATATGTTCAGCAACTGATGACGGAACAAATCAAGGCTATGAACAAATGCCAATTACATTAAAAGGAGCAGCATGCTGAAAGCCATCAGCTCCAGAGTGGAGTGTGCTTCCCATACACTGGAAACTAGCAGGATCATTGATGGCAAGATTTTGTGCCAAATCCACCAAAGGTTGATATGACAACCTTTGAGGGAGTTATGGATAAGAAATCACTATAGCTTAGTTCCTTAGTTCTCTCCAAAGGCATGGCAAAGTGCTAGAATACCCAGTGAGGTACTTTATTGTGAATTCCTTCACATTAACAGGAAAAGTAGAACAATGGTGGAAGTTTCAAGGCCCTTTCCTAAGTTTAGTTCCGAACGCGAAGGACCAAATTTTGAGCAAGAGTTGTGGTGAGAGAAATCGCAATCATTGAACTCAGCATGTGTCAGAGCTCTTTTCCCAGTTAACAATATCAATAAACGGGTATTGCGCGTGGTTGGAATCGAGGGTGAGTGAAGCAGCGAAGATAGAAGGAGTTTTATGGCAGTGTCGTCCAGAATTTTGACTACAAATTTAGGAAAAGCCGTCTATTCTTGACACGAATTAAAATCCATGGGGATAGAACTAAGTAGATTCCTGTACACCCAGAGTACCACAGACCATCCCTTGAACTAGCTCAATCAGTGTAAGTGAAGCTCAAGCTGAAAAGCTGACCACCACCAGCCTAAAAACGAACCAGCAAACAACCTGCTCAGCAGAGGTGCAGTGCATAAGCAGCACCATAGGCATTCATGCATGGCAGGGAGGTACGCTCCTGGGTAGCGTTTCAATAAGTATGGAAGCTTGGATACAAGAGGATTCGAAGCTGGGAAATATACTCAGGAGGCAATGCCAATTAAAAAAACACCACTTTCAGTCACAAGTGTAAACACTCAGAAGGCTGCTAGGGTGCTGACTCTGAAAGAACTAAATTCTCTCAATACACAACCAGACAATAACAAGTAAGGCATCTAATGCTAATTGTTGGGGTTGTGGGGAAGATGTGTAACGAAACTGTCATTGCCCTAAGATTTCATAAAACGGAAATGGAGGTCAAACACTAGGAGTGTTAGTGACCTGGAACAAGAATGTGGGAGATTTTGAGGGCCAAAGCTGGCCTGTTTAAAGGTGTCTAAGACGAGTCTTGGTTTGATATGTTCAACTTCTTGGATCCAGGCAGGATCAGGGGAGATAAGGGACTCAGTAACTGTTAAGGATAAAAGTATCGTGCCAGGCCTACTCGATAGTGGAGCTTCGGCTTCGCTACTGTTGGCTAGAACAGCTCCAGATGCAATTGGTAGCTGGATAAGTTGAAGAATCCAGATACATGAGACGCAATGTAATGTTGGGTAAAAACGATGTAGCACAACAAACGTTCCTGATCCTTGAAGATGTTCACGATTCTGTAATCCTAGAAAGGGACTTCATCCACTCTACTGATCTAGTACCTGATATTTGTGCATGAGACAGGAGGATAGGAATGATTTCAGATGACAAGCTGGGAAGTCTGTTTTGAACATGCTAAAACAGTGGAGTTGGAGGATGCACAGCAATTATCAGATGACTCCATCCTTGAAGCTAACTTCGCCAACGCCCACTGCACTGAGGCCCTGCAGAAAACACTAAGATACTTAGGGAATAAACATGAAAAAGGGTTGATATCAAAGAAAGACGTGACTCACTAGCATGAGCACATAATTGAGGATTAACTGGGAACAAACCCAATTGTTTCGCCCTGTTGCCTCAAACAGTGGCTGCCCAAGCCATTGTTGATGAGCAGATGTGTGCTTCGATTTGGTACGAGGTGATCGAATCAGTCTCCTCTCCTCTGGGATCAGTTCCTGTGTTAATTTCTGAACATGATCTCGATGGATGATGAATTTGTTCCGATTTGTGATAAGGTTACAGTAAAATATTCAACACCAACTGGAAAATGCAGAGCAATTGTTCTTTCATTGGGACCCAGGACCCATTTTGACGAAATAACATAACATTGACGAAATTGCCTTTTCCAGCATGCAGAACAAATGGGTCCTGGGTCCCAATGGAAGAAAATAGTAATAAATTTACTTGCCTTGGGACCCACCGCAATGTTTGGCAGCCTCGATCCACTTTTGCTAGGGTGAAAGGCTTAGGCCTAGGGGACTTTCTGTACAGTCATTAAGTACTATTTAGAGTTGGCATCTGGATTTTTTCAGAGGCCTAGCCAACTTAACCGTGAACGTGAAAAAGATAAAATTTTGGTTTAAAAATACACTCCTTCGGGCACGTTATCAAACCATATGAATTACGTTCCAAGGCAGAAAAAGTTAGGTCACAGTACCGGTTTGTAAATTTTTAATGATGTTGATAAAAATTTACCATGTAAAATCAAAATTTTATTTATTTTTAATCACCAATAGTTTTCTGTAGATCTCGTGACCTCTCTCCAACAAGTGCGCTCGACACGCTTGCCAAGCATACCTTCGTTACATGGCAACATCTAAAAAGGAGCTTCGTGATGGCGATATCATTTGCACACAAAAAAGGTTATTGACTTGGCTGTATTGTGGCAGATGGAGTCTGCATTCTGCATTAGTTTCACCACCCAACCCAACCCAACCCACACTTTATTTCAATGGGTTAGGACAAGTCAAGTTTTCAAACACAAAAACATTTACCTTGGATTTGTGAGGACTTTGTTGATGAGATCATATAATCCATCAGCCGTGACATTCAGGAAATTCAGGTATTCTCCAATCCCCAACTGTTGTATTCGTCCGATGTTTCCTGATTGGTCCATAAAGAAGGGCATTCCAATAACTGGAACGCCGTGGTAAAGAACTTCTTGCAAACTCAGTAATCCAGCATGAGTGATGAAGAGGCGAATCTTGGGATGACCTGCAAAAGAAAAAGTCAAAAGATCAATTTATTGAGTCTCACCTTGTAGATTCATTCTGTGCGTCGATTCCCCCATCAACGTCGAAATACTAGGGAATGGCTGAATCAATTTTTCTGAAGTTTTAGACGTAGTAACTTAACCTAAATTTATCGACCAAATTCAGTTTTCATCATAACCGCTCAAGAAGTTTGAAAAATACCGTCTTTTCTATTCTGTGCGCGGCGTATCTTGAGTCCTGGAAGTATTTTACGAGCGGCTACGTCTTCCTGGATGGGGCGGCTTTAATCGACAGCCGCCATTGTTTTTGTAACCATCTTGGATATCAACAAGGCACTCTGCTGCCAAAAACGCACAATCGATTATCTGTGTTCGTTCTGCGGCGAACTGAAGATAGGCTGCGCACATTTTAACGGTAATACATAATGCGTTACTAAATCAGAGATATGGCATTGTAACCCGTCACATGTCAAATTATTGTTGTTTATTGATGATACCACCGATAAATAACCTTATATGGTATTATCGGGTACATTTTTTTAGTTCCTCCATACTATTTTTATTGCAGTGTGATTATTCCAATACGAATACCAACAGAGCGTAGTTAAGCATAGTTTTTGTTAATCCCTCAGTTTATTTTCACTTCGGAGTGAATTCGTGAAAGGAGAACAATTTTCAATATTGAACAATATTTAACCAGTTCCTAGTGGTAAAACTGCTGTAAAAAAATCTTGAGAATCAAGTTGTCAATGTCGAATGCAATGAAACTGGAAATGAATTAACAATATCGTACATTGTTGGAGATAAATTGCAAAGTGTAATGTAAATGTAGTATGACGTAAATATATGAAATTCACAGAACACGATAGTAGGCGCTGATGCTTTACAATGTGCTCAAAAAGCTTTTCTTTGTTGGCCAGATTAAGGTACTGTTTTGAACTGGGATTTTGAACCGGGTTTTCAATGGTTACTTGCTCCATGGCAAAGTCACCTGGTCCGTGGTGTAGATGCGCTGATGTACATCTCTTGCTCTTTTCTACTTACAGTTGCGGACATCTTGGTAGAGTGTCAGGCATTACCAACATCCTGTGTATGAAAATCCTGTGAGGTAACCGGGGAAGTCATATGAAGACCAATTTTTTTAAAGACGTTAGGATCTATAGCCTAATGTAATTTTTTCATTGCATTCTGCTCTTTTTAAATTTGGCTTGCATCAGGTTAAATAAACGTCATTCAAAACCTTCTTTTGCCTTATTTTTGTATTTCTGTGGCTGTGCAGCCTCAACTTCTACGTTGTTCGTGTGTGTCTCTTTAGCCGCGTCTTCTGCTTTGTATTTCTGTTGCTCTTTAGCCTCATCTTCTGCGTTGTTTTTCTGTCTCTTTAGCCGTATCTTCTGATTTGCATTTCTGTGGCTCTTTAGCTTCATCTTGTGTTGTTTTTTAGTGTCTCTTTAGCTGCGTCTTCTGCTTGTTTTCCTGTGTCGCATTAGCTGCTCCTTCAGATTTGTATCTGCTTAGCAGCATCTTCTGTATTTAATTTATATGGCTCTTCAGCAACTTCGGCTGGTTTGTTCTTTCATTCTCTTCACTCTCCCTTCCTGCGTTTATCTGCTGGTTACAAGTCTGTAGCTTTTCAGCTGCCTACTGATTTGTTGAGCGACATGAGGTAGACTTGTCAGGCTTCGAGACAGCTATCAAGCAGGCATATTGTTTGAAGCTTAAGCCAGTAAGCTTAAGTAGGTGAACATGGGGAAAAAGACTCACAATAAAATCGGAAATGATGTTGACTACGGTGTTACCTTACAGATGAAACTGAGAATAGCGATAGTTAAAATAAAAAAACAAAACAAATCAACAAAACTGTACTGCCATTGTACCTCAGAAAGAGATGAAATCAGTGATTACCAGGTAAAAGCTACTAAGGCTTGTACCTGCAAACAATTTATCTGCTTGAAAACTATTCTGATGAGGAGTGTGAAACTCTGCAATGTTATTAATTTGGTCCACTATGTAGCTTTCCTAGGGTCAAGCTTGACAAGAGAGCCTTTCGAAATATTTTTCAATGTGCATCACGTAGAAATTATAACGTAAAACCTAACGACTCACTAAGGGTGATGGAATCAACATATGCCTGAGATGTTACCTAGGAGATCTTGTTGTGGCATGAATTTTACGATTTTCACGTTTTCCGGAATATTATCCAGTTCAGCTTCGAACTTCCAGATAACTTTCTGTTTCAGGCGGGAAAGTGCTGACAAAATCGCATCTCGGGTTTCGATCGGCAAAAACTTCGATTTCATATTTGTACCTAAGCCAAACATAATGAAACCGTCTTCACCGGAACTCTCTACGAAGTCATTCAGACCCTGAAGGAAAAGAGAGAAATATTAGCATACCATATATACTCCTGATTCCTCTTGAATAGCATTCAACCAATGTAATAAACCTAACTCAATATACGACAATCATTATAAATCGTGCAAGAGTAAAGGAAACACAATAGAGCAAAAGAACACTGTGTCTTACTCCTAACAAGGGGTCAATAAAAGGGGGTTCAGATCCCTTGTTAGGAGCTGCAAAACTCCCCAAACCTAAGACCTGTCTAGTCCTCCGAGAGCAATCATACGTGCAATTCATTATGTAGATGACCTTAGCATCACCACTCATTGCTGTCACATGACGCAAGTTAATAAAAGGGGGTTCAAACTTGCGTCATGTGACAGCAATGAGTGGTGATGCTAACATCATCTACATAATGAATTGCACGTATGATTACTCTCAAGTGTAGTGAGATACACAGCGCATCTGACATACACAAGAGTAAGTTTTATAACAGATCTACTTTTCAGTGACTGGTACTACAAACAACAAAATCAAAATTACAACCCCGACATCCCTTCTGACTGAGTAACCTTTCCAGGGCCGTAAGAAAGACTTCCCAACTCGGTATTGATCAGCAATGCTTTTGCCCGTTGGTTAGCGTTTTCTTCGGAATGTATTTTAATTTATAGTATTGCTGCAAACTGATGAATAAACAACAACAAAAAGGGATGCGCATGTAAAAAAAAATGATGAAGGGTAACAGACAAACACAGGTTTCAAAAATTATTTTTCGTTTTAGATATTTTTGCATTATTGTACTTTAGTTTGGAAGGAATTTTCAGAATGGGTTTATTTTATTGTAATTATTCACAGCTGGGTCTGTGACTTTTGCTACAGCGTGAAAAACTTCAAACATGCTCTAGACGTTAACTTTACAAAATATGGTCATGACAGTATTATTCACTTAAAAATCAATGAAACAAATGGAAACTATATGAGCCATGGCACTGGCATAACTTAAATGCAATGCAAGGGCATAACATTCGGAACAAGGCTTGACGTAAAAGTAATGTTGCATAGTTTCTTTTTGAAAACGCTTTCACATTTTTTATCATAATTTAGTTTAGGAATTTTTCTGTGTGGTTTCATTTAATGGTAATTAGCGTAAAATTGACGCAAAAGTTATGAGTTGTTTCATTGAATTACCTTAGGCAAAGGATTGGCATCTCTGCAGTGTAACCCTCCAACAGAAATAATGGTAGGCATGGAAGGCCGAAGGTTATACAATACTGGATCCGCGTAGTTTAAATCAAAAGCTATTTGCCTATCCCGGATTTCGTCCATGCTTGGGGCATGTGGCAGATATTTTGCAACCATTTTATTGGTAGATGGCTTCAGAATCAGCTCACCTATCAGACGAAATGCTGTATAGTCAATAGCATTAGTCATGCGCTGCCAGAACGTCATGTGGGTATTCGTTACATGACGGTAATAATTAGAAACGTACGAAGGAGGAAGTGGTGCATCACTGTATTGCCATGATAAGTTTGGGGAAGGAATTAAGTTGACGACGTGCTTTCCAAGCATTGCTCCGGCTGCTAAGATACATTCTGAAAATCCATCGCTAATTACAACGTCGAACTGTTTGCCACCTGCTAACAGCGTCTTAGTACCTTCGTCCTCGAAGTATTCAGTGCAACCTTGTTCATTAAGCGAAAGTAATCTGTATACTTCCTTTATCGGGCCAGCTTCGGTGAGTTGCCAAATTAAATTCTTTGAAAATTCTTCGTCACTTCCGAACGGAGGAGGCGTTATGGGAATGACTTTCACGCCGGGAAGGGTTTTCTTAAGCTGGTAAATGATCTGAACGGTTAGGTCGTGTTTACGTTCGTGTAATGCTTCGATGATGGGAGTGTAGATGTTGAAGATGCTTGGAGATGCAAGGGTGGCCTGGAAGAGTATCTTTGCACTCTCTGTTACTGTCATCAGGGTAAAAAGTAAAGAGAGAACCATTCGGACGTCCATTTTGAAGTTGGTCTGCAAAGTAAAAATAGTATAGATACAATAAACAAATCTTAGAAACAACAGGCAAATAATGATGCTAAACTGTTCATGGTCATCACAAACTTCAACCTAATGAAATTATAGTTATACTGGCAATGCAGTTACGCTGGCATTCACCAACCGTGGCACAGGAAGGTTTTACCCTGATGCAAACGTACATATTTTTGACGGATCGTGGTGTTTCATTCACCAAAGTGGTAAAGACTAGAAAACCGTACCTGATTTCATCTCATTGGCAAATCCTCCATTTAACTCTGCAACCAAAATCTATTGCCTAACAATTATCGCGACGTCGTAATCACAGCTTAGTAATTAGTAAATCACATCTTAGCAAACGACCATATACTCAAAAATACGGCACTTTGAACGGAATGGTTAAAATGGTCAATGCGCAGGCTGTCAGGAGGGTAGTGACATCAATGTGAGTATGAACTTTGACCTTAGCTGCAACGAACCCTACACCAGGCAGGGCAGTTGAGTTGCCTGTCCATCAGACGTAGCGTTATAGTATGTCAGTCCAGCTGCAAGGTTGCTGTGGTAGTATGTCCATTAATATTAGTCCATGAATACGACTCACAGTCAGAGAAATTCAAATAAACGTGAAGCAACATGCGTCGTGAAGATTGTTCACCATTCTTGTGAAAATACTGTATAAGTAGTTGAACGTGTTGCACAAAGACACCTGCATAACGTAATAAGAAAACACATTAACCTATAACACAACCCGATTCCGTAAATTTGTATACCCAAGATTATACTTTCACTAACCTATATATGTGTAATAAGTAATTGTGTAGTTACAGCCTTATGGTCGTTGCCCGGACATCAAACGCTACGATAGCAAAGATCACGGTCATAATGTTTGATGTGGGACATACGTCTAATTCCCACCCCATGTACTCTGGATAGTGAGCATATTTTTTTTATTTAAATTAAAAGATGGGCTGCACGAAGTACTCTCGTATGTACTTGTTTGTACTGACAACAATTGAACATACAGTTGAGTAATATTTTACTTAACAAAAAAAACCTGCAATTATCTTAATTGTTTATCTACATTAATATTTTACTTAATTGTCACACATTCACCCCTCACACTTATTTACTGGCTACATATTGTAAAATTATACACTAAACTAAGTGACAAAAACAGCAAGTTTAACGAGTGAAATAAAATTGTAACCAAAAAATAATTAAAAACACTCTTTTCATAGACTACCTGATTTATGTATTTATTTATCATTTTGTTTATTTAGTAAATAATTTTAGAATGGAGCTTTAAATTTCCAAACGACGCAATATTATGATATTCTGTAGAGAATTTGTTAAAAATAAAAGGAGTAAAATACTTTGTTGACATTTTTCCAAAATTATTCCTCCAATTTAAATTTACATAGCACTAGTTGATAATTTAAACAAAGGTGCCATTGCGAACGTTATTTTCTTTTGCAAAAAAAAAAAAACATAACTGCAGAAAAAGAACAAATTATAACTTGTTTTCAAGAAACCTGTGCAAAGCTTCTGCTAAATATTCGGAACCCCATGAAGTCTTGACTTAAGTACAGCAGTGTACAATTTCATGTAATTTCTCATTATTTCGTTTAGGACACGGTATACTTCATCATAAGGAGTGGAGGGGGTCGTTATAGTGCAGTATTAATTTTTAACACAGCTTTCTATTTACTAATGCTCGTGATAGCACTTCATTTGTAGAAGAGCTCTTTCAAACGCCGAGATCTAAGTATGCTTGCTGTGGTGAAGTTTATGACGCGTACAGTCTAACTCTATCTTATCACCTACCTTCCTTTTAGATGATTTATGTTTCGCATTCACTGCTTCCACTGACGCTGCAGGTTTTTTTTTTGTGACGCGGGAAAGGTTAAAAATTAAAATTCGCTAATTGATCCCCTGACTCAGCTCTGAATCTGACAAACACGGCCACTAAAGTTGAAAAGAATGTAGAAGTAAACGTGCTCAATACAGTTTCGTTCGTCGTTGATTTATCAGTTGTTTAAATAGATTTGATAAACAGAGTAAATAGGTGTTATCAGCGATGCAGAAGCCAAGGCGCACAGACATGAATGCAAAAAAACGAGTGATATTTCGATATTAGACTACACCATTATCTTCACAGACAATGAACAACACAATACGTACATGTCGGGCCATTATGAAATGTTGGAGATGACCGTGTAGGTCCAGGAGATGCTTTTTAAAACTCGAAATTTGGATCTTTATGTCTTTGGCAAGATTACACATGGAAATGCCTGGCCAGCAAGATAACGATTGTGCGGCTTCTCTTCCGTGTGTTGTGGGTTTGCATTTTTCTTATGGAGCACAGGTTTTCAGCTGAAATCAGTAAGGCTGGGTGGTTGGGGTATTGGGTGTGAACCATTAGGTTTCATCAGCTAACACTGCTTGTTGAACTCCAGCCCCTTAAGAATGCGATTATATTGTTTATCCTTTAATCCCTACATTTAGGTTTAAAGTGTTCCCAAAAATGTACCAAAACGGCAGACATTTTCTTATCAGAAAAACCACTACGCGGGCACCCCTCAGTAAATAAAAGGGAAAAAACTGCGTCAAGTTAGGGAAAAAAGGAATTTATATAAGTCTAGATTATATTTATTTTATTTTAATATACTGGTAATTAATTAAACGAGGAATGTGTAGTTGGTCACATGCCAGCTTATACGTATAAAAACGGTTAAATTCTCTGTGTATCACCTTAGGATATCGAAGAAAACATAATTAAATATATTAAAAATTAATAAAACTTGAAAAATGTTTCAGTAGAAGAAATATCCTATTCTTCACCTTTTTTTTAGCGTACACTCTCTAGAGCAGTGACACGACGTAATATTATTGTATATAACTCTATGCTGGATCCTTAATGGGTTAGCTGCAAGGGGCACTGCAGAGAGTAACAGAAGGGCGTCATACTGAAGCCGATGCATTGAAGAGTGATTTCTTAGACCTAAAACGCGCGATTTTTGTTGTTGGAGAAAGCAACGTTATTTTAAGCCTAAGAAATCCGCTCTTCCGTTGTTTTTCCCTCCATTTTTATGTAGTGCACCTTTTAGTTATGCCCTCCAAAACCCATACAGGTGCCAATCTGGTGCCAATATGGCGGCAAATGTCACTTCTCTATACATTGACGATGCTCATGTTCCTGTAAAAGTATTTTCAATATGACTACAGCATTGTTGTTCGTGTTTTTTTCCGACATTTTTCTGCTCACAACTGTGAGTAAGGGAATACGAGCTGTAATGTCTTTTTCGAAACAGCGAAGCCGTTTTTTTTTTTTGCTGAGTTATCCAAAACCAAAACTGGCAAAATGTACCGCCAATTTCGGAACGTTCTTCGATTTATTCTCACCGACTAATAGTTCTAAGATTAAATAAAGACTGGAACATTATTACCTTCGGTAACAGTGCTTAAGTTACATTCAACTTGTAAAGCTTTATTCAGTGCGATTAACTTGGCAAAATGTTACGGCGTTGATATCACTCCTTTGAAGGGCAGAACCATTCAGATTTGGCAGTCCCTCTTACGAATTTTAGTTTTTGATATGATATCACTACTCTTTTTCAATTATGTATTAGACTCAACTCAACTAGTATTCAAATGTGTAATATGTGCCACGTGAACAATAGCTTGAGTAGCAATATTCCCAATATCTTAATTTCGTATCACTCCCTTGAGAGATAGAACTATTTTCAACTTAATGGCCACTATCGTGATTTTGGGTTGCTTACATTGCTATGGTCAAGTCTTGGCTGGAAAACGGAACGCTCCTTGGCATTGTCTTGCTTAGGCTAGATCAGGCACGTGCATCGATGGGCACTGCTTTAAGTGTTGTCATGTGCTTATTTTGTTTAATTTTACATAATGTGAACGTAATATTTTGTGAAGTTTATTGTTATATTTTTACTTGTCTAATTGTAATACATGTGTTACGAGACATCATTTTGAGTCTTTTAAATCTTACATAATTTAATTGTAGTTTAGTAACATACATACATTTTATGTGGCTTATAAGAAGAACTTGGCGTGTGTTGCGCATGTTCCTGGTTTTGTGGTCAGTATGTCATCTCACGTCAGTTCTTGGGCCTGTGCTCAGTATGTCATCACGTCAGTTCCTGGTACTGTACTCAGCATGTCATCTCACGTTAGTTCCTGGTTCTGTACTCAGTATGTTATCTTACGTCAGTTCCTGGATCTGTGCTCAGTACGTCATCTCACGTCAGTTCCTGGTTCTGTGCTCAGTATGTCATCTCACGTCAGTTCCTGGTTCTGTACTCAGTATGTCATCTTACGTCAGTTCCTGGTTCTGGGCTCACTATGTCATCTCACGTCAGTTCCTGGTTCTGGGCTCAGTATGTCATCTCACGTCAGTTCCTGGTTCTGTACTCAGTATGTCATCTTAGTCAGTTCCTGGATCTGTGCTCAGTATGTCATCTCACGTCAGTTCCTGGTTCTGTGCTCAGTATGTCATCTCAAGTCAGTTCCTGGTTCTGTGCTCAGTATGTCATCTCACGTCAGTTCCTGGTTCTGTGCTCAGTATGTCATCTTACGTCAGTTCCTGGTTCTGTGCCAGTATGTCATCTCCCGTTAGTCCGATCAACGAAGCTATGAAGGAGGCAAGTAAATTGCGTCAATTGGAAGATTAGAGGATTTCGTTTTAACTTCGTCCTGGAAATAATAGACGTATTAGACTGGAAAATAAACCGATAAGTTGTACCACCAAGTTCAGAATGGTTCAACCCTTCATAGGAAGGATATCTCGACACACC
>JAHWFP010050164.1:155623-180103 GCA_023313725.1 Lithobius niger | reverse complement strand
CCAGATCACTTGCATAGCGCTTTAGTCACTATGGCCACATCCTCAACTGGCAATTGAGGATGTGGCCATAGCGACTAAGGCGCTATGCAAGTGATCTGGAGGCGAACTGGGTAGCTGGTTCGAATCCGGGTCATGCCACTCCGACGAAATGTAAGTGCATAAAGGTGGCTTACTGAACTACGTTATTTCTTGTATATGATTTTCGCTGTTGGCTTAATTTCCAATTTACCTTAGTATTATTTCCAGCGATTTATGTCTATTTATTATTCCTTTGAAGGGCAGAAACATTCTGAATCTGGTTTACCCTCTTACGAGTTTTAATTTTTAATGTAATACCAATTCTTTTTTTTAATCGTGTATTAGACCCAACTCAACCAGTCTGCAGGTGTGTAATAATGCGCCACGTAAACAATTGCTTGAGTAGCCATTTTCCCAATATTTTAATTTCATATCACACCTGTGAAGAGTTTTATTTATATTTTATTTATTTAATTTTTTTTTTTAAATTCATATCTCTGCCTTGACAGGTCGAACAATAATCAGATTGGTGGTCTCATTCGTGATTTTTTTTTTCATTTTGTTTATTTTCGTGAATCGGACGAGGATGTAATTTCTTTGGCAGCGTCATTTGGATTTGTCTCGGCACGCGTGCTGTTTTGAGGTGCAAGGAAGAACCTGGCCGCTTGCTGTTTGTCAGAGTTTATGGTGTTGAGTGAGGTTGCCAGTGGTCTCCTTGGGTCAATCGGCCTAGGCGCGTCCCTGTTGTTGCATCAGCAGGGGTTCCTGGCGCCTAGTTTGCTGCCCCTTTTCTACCTTTGTTCTGGTGTGGTGCTGTCGCATCTGTCTTTGGTGTTGTGCCGTGCCCAGGGGTTCCGTATTATGGACCCTTTAAATGATCGTGGAACTAACTACCCTTGAAACCAATAAAAGGAAATCCTGTAACTGCACCGTGTTACGACCCTCTCTAACTATGATGTGATCTCTTATCGATTTTTCAATTTTAATATCACAAGAGCGTGTTTTTTTTTCGATAAATTTTGTCTACCACGAGTTACATTCTCAAGCTGATATAATACAGAGCATTTGCGCGAAGTGTTTTTTTTTTAAGCTTGGAAATATAACGAGTGGTTCAGAAAATTTATCATTACTTAAAACTACGCTCGAGTGGTATTTGAAACGAGAATATACGGTCTCTTTTAAAAATCAACCTTAAAATAAAAACTTCAACTTTTCATAATACGGCCTAGTTGTGCTGCAACGGTTACAAACTGAACGAATGTACTCACTTGTTTGTTTAGTGTTTGGAGGAATTATGTTTTCTATCGCAGCCTCGATGAATGTAGTAGTTTTGTTTCCACGGTGATCCATCACAAACTCACCGGAAGTAACTCTCCGTTAAAGGAGACAAATGTTGCACTGTAGGGCGAACATTACTCCCCGTTGGCGCTCTTTAACCAAAGTATTGTGTCCGCGGCCTATCTTGAGTTCTCCGCAGAACGAACACTGATAATCGATTGTACGTTTTCAGTATCAGAGTGCCTTGTTGATATCCAAGATGGCTACAAAAACAATGGCGGCCATCGATTAAAGCCGCGCCCTTCAGGAAGAAGTAGCCGCTCACAAAATACTTGCAGGACTCAAGATACACCACGCACACAATAAGTACGTGTTTTATTTTTAGTGACAATATTGTTTCTTAAATTTAAAATAGAATATGATCTGCAACATTACATACGTTTGACGATAATTAATGGAGCGAAGCTCCGCTATGATCACACCCGAATACCGATATAACTATCTTTACCGATCCCAATAATTACCGATTTTTACCGGAATCGATAAACCAATTAGAACGGTATAAAACCAAATTAAAAATAATTTCATTTCTCATCGACCGAATTTGACGTTTGAATACACCAGTTTCAAAGTTTTTTCACCAGCTTTCCAATGGTCCAATTAAAAGCAGCTGTCACTTATTGTTTAGAAAATACAAAGAAAATGTTAAATTGTACTAGGGGTTTTGTGTTGTAAAGTGATTTTAGCATATACGGAAAATTATTTTAAACCAACATTTTAAAAATAATTGTTAAGGATAGGCCGTATAATTTTTAAAGGCATTTGAGGAGCTGGGCAAGCAGCTACAATTGCACAACAATACGTGACGTCAACGGTTGTTGACGGATTTTTTTGTTGGAAGCCTTCAAGTTTTCCCCGAAGTTAAGCAGCATTGGGCTGGATTGATACTTGGGCGGGTGACCGCCTGGGAATCTGGCTGTTGCAGACATAGGGCCTTAGGGCTTCGGCCAGATGGCCAGGAGTGGTTAACGCTCGTTAAACCCTTTAAACCCTTTTTTTTTAGTTTTCAGAACGTACTGCAACAATAGATTGGGGCAACGGTTAAGAATGAAGCACGAACAGTAAACGGGTGGAAAGGCTGCTGGGGTTGAAGGAGCGTTGTTCTAGAAGCGCTAGCGCTTCGCCCATCAAGTTCAGTTTGTTAGATTCACGGCGTCTAATTATTGCCGTCTGATTGTTGTTGTTCAATTGTTGTTGTAGCTACGGGCCAGAGCTCACAATAAAATATATTACATTACATTACATTGTTCATTATCAGTGTTTGGACGAAAACTACCAACTGCTTCTCTTACCAGAAACATTAAACCAGCGTTTTGTGGTATTGAATACTAAATAATAATGCGACAGAAAGCTTTGGATCGTTGATTTCATGCTAGCAAACGTCCACACCCTTGCGCCATCTGTTGCTGGCGTGGATAAATACTTTGTGGAAAACCAAGGCCGAGTGAGGTTATTTAGCTTTGCTCACAGTTAACATTAGTAACAGATTAAAATCAGTCACAGATGTACATTCAGTCTTAAAAATAATGGAGTTTTCGAGGAAATATTGACCAAGTAAAATTCACTCGGTGCGGTAAGTACTTCAATGCCATCACCTCTGATATGGCTCCCACATTTGAGAAAAGCAACACAAATAAAAAAATATATAAAAAAACAAGTTCTCCACTCAACGCCCAAACTGAGTTCGAGCTTTGCTGTTAGTCTAATATAAATTTCATGTAGTCGTATGCCTTCACAAACAAGCGTTCCTTGTTATGGTGACGTCACTGACCTTCGATTTCTTCAGTGAAGTCAACACTGATGTCGAGAAATACACAGTCTGTCAGACTTGTTTTCGTTTGGATGTCGATGTAACTGAAACGAAAAAGAACAATAATAAATAAATAGACTCTTGCGAGTCTAAACATGTCTGGTAGGAAGTGTATTTTTAATACTTACTGGGCTAGTCCATTACGCAGCGGAGGTATGTCAGAGTAATGAACTATCATACAATACCTGCTATTAAAACGTGTAAAGCACGGAAACACCCCAAGTCATCTAATGGGATGGTCCGCCCACATATATGAGAGTAGTGACTTCGCTGGCAGCACGTTTGCTGCTGTTTGATTAATGACGTGTTTATGTTTAGGACAACAAAAGGCAAAGAATTGTGCATTTAGGCGTGACGTTCATACCACAGAACAACTGATTGGCATTTGATGGATGAAGGATAAAGGAAGTGGACAATCAGATGTACGCCTGTTGTAGATGTTAGCTAAACAAATCGTCCTTATCTTGGAAGAACTGCAAATTAAGGGGGGAGGGGGGCACAATAATCGATAATTTGATAATATCACGATAAAAAATTTGGGCGATTATCGTATCGCACTTTTTCTGACTTATCGAATTATCGTGCAAACCCCGATGCTTAAATTGTCATATCTCGCAAACCGCTATTGCTAGAAACACGCGGTTTGCGGCGTTGCGTGCAGAATTACAAGCGCTCTCCAATCAAGTGTACAATACTGTTGCTAGCCACTTTAACTGATTAGAGAGTTAGTTTAATACAAAACAATATTTAAGCTTTAAGTAGAAGAGCACAACTAACAGATTGTTTCTACATGGTGAGAAAGTTAATGGACAATAGTAAGTGCATTTTCACGTCTACTGACCAGTGACGAGTGCCACAAAATTCACATTCGTGAAGGTTGCACTGTACGCTTCAGTCAAAGTTATTTTTTTAGTTAACCAAGTTAAAATGGTTATTCCAAACTCAGGATTTGTTTTATCGATATATTATCGATTATTGCGATAATTAAAAAAAAAATTATCGGATAAAAATTTTTTATCGTGCCATCCCAACTACAAAGTAAAGAAAATCTTTAACACAATGTTATTCTTTACTTTTTTTTTTATCGACGACCAATTATTCCTTTTGAAGTTGTGAGTGTGACTACGTTTTATTGTTGCGGATTTAAGTGAGACATTTTTTGTTTGATGAAACGTTTATGTTGAGAAAACAAGAAAAAAAAGACATGTATTTGGATATGATATGTATTTGATATGTACGATATGTAATTGTATCTGATATGTATTTGGAGTTACATATATGGGGCTAACTACTAACTATAGTTAACTTTTCACTAGTGGAACGATAGAGGTGTGGACGGTACACGTCAGGCATTTATTGTGACAACGAACATGGCTTATAATATATGTCATATTTACATGATAGGCATTCATTGGGTGGTTATCCAGTAAACCAATCAGACAACAGTGATGACCAGGATGATACACTCTGTTAACCGCATAGGTAATTGGTTAACTACCAGTTGCACAGAAGGTGCACCCAGTACCAGACCAGACCAATCCCCCACAAAATTAAAGGTCGGTTGAAATCAACAGAGGGACTGGCCTTTACATTTTCATCAAATATTCTTTCTTACTTTTTTCGTCAATAAGTCTGCAATTTGGCCTGCAAAACATTAACCACAATTTTGTGCACAAATTGTATCTGCACAAAATTGTAAGCAATTGCTTAATAACTTCATGGCGTTAACATACCATGACATTACATGCTTATAAGAATCATTGACAGCAATAACTATTATTAATTCATTTCCTATTTACGACAATTAATAATTCAATATTATTTCATTCTTTGCTGTTCATTATGTAAACGTGCTTGAAAAACGTGAGTGATTTCCAGCCCCTCTCACACCATTTCCAGCTCCATTCGCTCAGCTTTCCCCCTCCTCCCCACAGCTTAATGTACCCACATGATTGAATTTGAAGGAATCCATTTTAATCCTAAACTTGACTCAACCAGAGGTTTGTATGTGTAATCAAATGCTCTGAATCCACTTACATATACCTTGGACAGTGCAAAATGGCTTTGGGCCTGAGCAAATTGGACCATGAAGGGGCTATTGCCAAGGGTGACATGGCATATTCGGTTATGAAACACACTGATGCTACCCATCATACTATAAACGTGGATGGAACCCAAATTCTGTACAGGGAGCCAGTAGAAAAGATAAGATTACAAATGGAGGCATACATATTTTTAGTAAATAAATCTCGTCTGATGAATACCGTAAAAAATTTCAATGCATTGGAAAGGTGGGAAAAATGCTTTAAAGAATTATATGTAAATAAAATCTGAAGCCTTGTCATGTGACTTCACTTTCAAAATGGTGGAGCTCAAAGTAGCTGCTCCTGTTGTTGCAGCACTATTTTGATGTTTTCATTATCTTAAATCATTTTTATTGTAAGTATTGATGTATTTTTACTTTTCTGGTTGTTTTACTGTTCATTGTGTACATAATTAGTGCCGTTTGTTATTCGTTATAGGTGACCAAGACCGGAAGTTACCAGTTGAAAAATTAAAATTGTGATCTTGTATGCATTTGTGGTTTTATTGGCCGGTCAGGAGGCCCCATTTTTATTTGTAAACGTGCTTGAAAACTTTATTAGCAATGCACTAAAACTTTTTATTATTGCTCTGCAGAGCCAGAATCGAATTTTTTGTTATTATATTTTGCTGTTCTTGCGACCAAATCATTGCTGGTGAAACTTTCTTGGACATTCAACAACATCAAGTGGAGTCGCCATGAAATCATCTTTAGGCCTTGATTTTTTGAACGTCCTAATTTTTATGTTCAATGCATCTTGTTCTCAGTTGCCTCCAACAAAAAGGCTTTTTCCTTGACGGAAAAATAGAAGAATGCAAAAAAAACGAGAATTAGCAAAGGACAGTATACAACTTTTAACCATGACAATTCTTCTCCAAAATCGCGGTCTTACGAGCGCACAGTTGTAAGCAAGTCCATAGTGAGCAAGTAGTTGATTTGTTGTAGCTGTCATGAATGTATTCTGATATCAGACGTTTTAATGGATGCGACCGTGGTCCTTGATGTACCATTTGACTAGAAAGTGCAGGGTAAATCTTGGACGCTTAGAAGAAATGGTAGCAAGGTCAGTGCAGTGTACAGTCGCTAACATTTCCAACGTTCCTCTTTCCTACTGAAACAATGGACGGAAATATTCAAATCAGAGGGCAGCTGCTTCACTTCAGGAATAGCCAAGCTCAACAATGCAATTTTTAATTATAAGAGACAACAATTCAATGGCTTCGTTTTCTCATTGTTACGGCCGATGGATTCCAGTTGTTCACAAATGAGGTCACCAAAAAAAAAATAAAGTGGCTTAGAGTTGAAAGTTCTACTATTAATAATGCTGATATTTGGGCTGGGGTTGTAATAATAAAGAGATGAGATGAGGGGTTGGAGCGCTGTAGAAAGCTATTACCGTGTTAAAAGCCACTTGGTTCTCTATAATTGATTTTACATAATACCAACTACTTTTCGAGCCATTCTTTGATCCCTGTGTATTTATTGCTGCCTAACTAGAGGCTACTAATCGACACGAATATGATTACTGTTGTACGAATTTCTAAAGTGCTACTTTTTAACGAATGCAATGGAATAGAATGCACGTCTTTTTTATTTGTGACAGCAGCTACTCCGACTTCTAAACAGCTGTCATATTGCAAAACGCTGACTTAAATATGCTTGAAAATAAATGAAACAGTAGTCACTTCCCTGTTTTGAACATTTGTAATAAATTAATGTTTGTTTGACAAAAGCACGATAAACTTAAGTTTTGGTGTATGCACTAATGATAACGTGCCCATACCAGGAAGATCTCTGTAAAACTTTCCGACCCTCCTACCCTAGAACCAACTAGTGGCGTAAATAGGGTGAGGGGAGGGAGTGGGAGGAGGGGGGACGAGTATCCTTCCAAAATGGAAAAGATATCTCTTTATTCGCTATTTTCTTCAAATTTATTTTATAAACGTATCTGTTACTACACTAAGGAAAAAACTCGACAATATAAATAAGGCGGTCTCAAGTTTTCTAGCAAGAGGCATAATGGGGACGTCGTTATATACCCCGCCTCCCCAAGAAAAAATGTATTTATGCCACTGTCTAAAAAGCTCAGAGGGTGAATGAATATTTTTTAAGAAACATTTTTTCATGCAATACTGAATGAAAATGGTGTTGCTGATAAGTTCTGAATTTTGTTGTTTTTAAAGATTGTTGTCAAAAGGAGGTGCTTGAAATAAATTTCGAATAAAAAGTCTTTGCAATAATAAAATTATTAATAATAAAGCCAAACAATATTAAAAGGGTGCTAACAAAGGTTACTAAAACCAAAATGTTTTCTTTACTGAAACATTACTGAACAGTTTGTTAGCAGTTTTATGAAATGAAGCATTGATAGCAAATAATAACAACAGTATTAAAAAAACTGCAATTTTTAGCAATAATAAAACATAACATGGCCTGCTGAATCCATCGGTTTGACCACTTTCCTATACGTAATCGCCTACTAAAGTAATATACTTATATCCTAATAGTATAGGCTAACTGTTGAAAGATAATTAATTTGTAAGCTATGAATTTGTTTAACTAACCCAGAATTTTAGTGCAAAACATTTCATTTTGACAGATACGAATGTCTTTCGCCACACAACTAATATTTTGTCCACCCTCCATTGTTCTGAATAACTGCTTGCTGGCGAGTAGGCATATAGTCACTGAGGCTGTGAACATACGTTACGTCTTGACCAAGAGTTGGTCTTGCTCCTGGATTCTTCCCCAAAGGTCATCTGAATCTCGAAGATTTTGCGGTTTATTTCCTAGGCCCTTCTTTAGGGCACTCCACACGTTTTCGATGGGGTTTAGGTCCGGACATTTAGCCGGCCATGACAAATTTTGAACGTCTACATGGTTTTGAAACCAGTCTTTTACAGTTTGGGTTTCGTGGATGGGACTTTTGTCCTGGACAAGCCAATACACTCCGGCACGAAAATGGTCATCCAGGATGGATGGAACTGCTGCATGTTCTAAAATATCAATATACTGGTATTGTTCTAAGTTACCGTTTATGCGAAAGAGTTTTCCAAGACCATTAACACTCAAAAATCTTCAAACAGCCACTGAGAATCGTCCGATCTTGGAGGTTTCTTGAACGTAACGTGGATTGAAGCGTTCCCCTACTGTTCTCCAGACATGAATTTTCCCATTCAGGGTGGATTGAACGCAGGATTCATCGGCAAAAACTACTTCATCCCATTCTGCAAACCAGTTGACATGCTCCCTGGCAAAACGCAGGCTTTCTCTCACGCAAACAGCTAAAAACGTTTTATTTTAACCAAAAAAACATTCAAAAACATTCAAAAAATAATGAGTGACGGTTTGACACCAGACTTGTGATTTATCAGGCTACCAACTCAATTTCACAGTGACACAGGCTATACCACAAAATTTCTACGCAAATACTCATAAACCATATTTACAATATTTTAAAATTAAATAACAATAAATTCATCCAAATTTACATTTGAATTAAAGACATTGCAGCAAGGAAAGGAAAGTCATAAAGTATCTAATCAATGTTAAATAGGGGACTATTTCCCCAAGAAACGAAGAGGAGGGGGAGATAGATAAGAGGATAATTTCCTCCCCCGCCCACGGTTCATTTCTACCCTGTTCCCCCACCCCATCATTAACCTTTTTTCCGCCCCACACTTTTTTTTTTTGTCTTCTGCTTTCTGTTCTCCATAGTGTTCTGTCTTACTCCATTTTCCATTTTTCTTTATTTCTTCTGCACTTCTCTTGTCTCCTCCTCCCTCCCACACCGATTTTTAACAGATTTTAGATACTATGTCGTTTTCTTCTCTTTTGCTTCAATGTATTAATTAGAATGGAGCGTAAAATCCGGATAAATTTACTGTTACAATTTTTTTTTTATTTTAAAATAGTTTAAATTTAGGTTCTATTATTTGCGTGCAAATTTTAATATTTTTACTTCAGGCTACTGATAATGTTTCTTTTAAAATAAATATTGAAGAAAACCAATTTCTGACGCCTTTTGGCGACTGCGAAACCAAAGGTCGAGGGATCAACTCCACTCAGTCTGATATTTAAGCTCTGTTATTAAGTCCGAAAGGCAACGGAAATAATGATCGCATGTGTGTAGTCATCACCAATCGAGCCCATTTGGCTTTTCGTCTTGTTATTACTGTTTATACCTCTCAGAAATTGAAAAAAAATTACACTCCAGCTCTAATTATTATATCCAAATGTCTTATTAAATGTTAGCAGGGATAACCACCAAAATACTGAAATAAATTTCCCTGTCTTTTACAGGTTTTTCATGTTCTCCATGTTGGTGGGAACCGTGATTAGGCCAAATTTATCGCTTACTTTACAATGGTGACGTCATTTGTGATCTTTGGACCATTGTTGAAGTTTAGCTGTTCGAAAGAGAGGGAACCTCCCTCTAATACGCATTATTTACACCCATTGTTGTAGCGGGAAAGAGGAACGTTAGGAATGTTAGCGACTGTACTTGTGCATTTTTCCCTCTTGAAGATATTTAGCAGTGCACCGGAAACGTGAACCTGAAAAAGTTGGAAGTTTCGATTCCATTACGGCCGCGTAAGCATCTATTCCAAAGACAGTGTGCGCTCTTTCGTGAAGCGCTAAATCGCTTCGGGGAAAAGAAACGCACAGGTTGCTCGATATTTTTTGCGTCCTCTGCAGACCCGCCCCAAAACTTCATGTCGTAAATGTGAGTCGCGTCCCAAAGGAAGTTATAGTTATTCACGAACAGGTCAATGAATTATTTAATTTATTTAAATAGAGCACACATACACGGTTTATATAGTAATTAGGCGATGTAAAAAACTGATTATCATAGACTCAGTGGTACCTATTCATCCCTCCCCCCCCCCCCATTCAAGTTGGACATGATTAGACACTAAATAGCCCCACCTCCCCCGATTCCAAACATAGTTGTTTACAACGTAAGCGCCTCAACTCCGAAGGTATTTACCCGTTGAGTAAGTGACCACTCCTCTCCCACCAAACTCTTTTTTTGGTGGATATAAATGGTCGTAGGAAACCCAACAAAACACAAAGTTTGTATTTCTGTAATAGTAAATGATAATGACTGATAAGTTGTGATAGCAGTGTTGTCTAACTGAACCCTTCTTTGGTCACCGCTGAGTATGACTTGTGATATTTTATTGAGTAAGGATTGTACAAGCAAGGTATCATGTCTTCAGAAATTGTGTCTTCAGAGAGTTTTCATTGCCTTAAACTTGTATACGAACAAAAATACGTGTTATTTGCTTCTGTACATTTTTTGCAGCGCTACAGCAGGATAGGTTGTTTTAGAAAACTGTGCTTATAGTCCTCATTGTATCCTATTTCAGATTTCGTAATTCGCAATGTGCAGTTTTTATCTCGTGCGTATTGAATTAGCCCGTAAGAAACAAAAAAAGTTTAGTTGTAACGGTCAAATTGAAACTTTGGTGGTCGGTAGGAGCATTTCTTTTGTCCTTTTTTGGTAATAGGATAGGCTTACTAAAGGTATTAAGCATTTTTCAAGTTTTAGTAAACTTAAAACCACGATAAAATTTGATTTTTTTTAATTAAGAAGATTCTCAACCACTGACGATAGGATGAAAAAATAGGCCGAAGGGGAACAAAATTTAGGATGGGATGAAAAGAGGGGGGGGGGGGAGAGGATGAAAAGGGAAGGGCCTTCGGGTGATATATAGCAACCAAACTTTGTTTTTTTTAGGCTTACAGACTCTGAAAGGCTAAGCTATATAACGTTAAGAAGCCCAGTTTGTTTTGTTTAGTTTGTTATTCTTACTTTCAGAATTGGAGGCTTTTATCTTTTTGATATTTCGGCCAAATTTGAAATGTGAGAGTAGCACGCCAAATAATCTGCGAAATTGTTAGAATAAAATTAAAACTAAATGTATTTATTACAAATATAAACAGAGAAAAATGAAGAAGGAGAATGACCAAATCAGCCGTGTATAACAAACAGAATGCAATGTACTATGCCTTACTTGCGCAACGAAGATGTAGTGCAGGATTGTTTGTTTTCTAATTGTGTAAAGGTTTCCGGTTCCTGCCAGCAATATCCTTTCCCTCCTCACATCCTCCTTCAATCCTCATCATCACTTAAGGAAAATTGGAAATTAGCCAACAGCGAAAATCATACACAACAAATAACGTAGTTCAGTAAGCCACCTTTATGCACTTACGTTTCGTCGGAGTGGCATGACCCGGATTCGAACCGGCTACCCAGTTCGCCCCCGGATCACTTTATCATCATCTCTCTCTGCTGAGTAGCACTTAAGCCACGAAGTATGAAATGGACCACAATGTAAATGATCATTTCGAAAATTAATTCATCGACTTCGTTAGCATAGCTTTCAACAACCATTTTATTTATTCTGCTCTATTTTCTACAGCGGATAAATTCTAATTACTTGGTTTTCCTCTCAATAGAACTTCGTGCTTCTTTCTTTGGAAACAATTTTTTTAATAAAAACTTTACCGCAAAGACAAACAGTCCAATTGCCACTGTCGCTACAGCCAACAGAAAGGCTATGACGTCCAAGAGGAAGTATTGGAAAAAGTTGAGATCTCTTGATGCTGGCCGGAAGTGCCTCATTCCATCATGGCGGATAACGTACTCGATCCAAAACATCGCTCTATCAATTGGTTTCATCGGTTGGTCTCTAAAAATTGCCGAGTATTTTTTAGCATTCTTGTGGTAACTGAAATCATAAGGGAACAGTTCTTACAAACTAGTTGAATGTGCATATCTTGTTGAAAAATCGCCATTCTCTTAAGATATTTATATAATTGAGATTAAATATGGTGTGTAACGTTGTTCGACTAAGAATTACATCACTAAAAGTTAAAATAGCTAAAAGAAACTTTAATTCTTCAATGGAATTGGCATTAATTATTTTTCCCATCGAAGGCGAATGCTTTTACTTGTAACATACACGCGTCGGTAGGAAAATTTGAAATCTTTACATACAGTGGAAAAAGCACATAAATAAAATTCGTGTCGATTTTTACGCGCTCATTGTTTGGAGGAACAGCCACCCCCAGTAATTCAGCGCTTTTACTGATAGTACTATGTGAATATCATTGTGGTGATGTCCGTTAACAGTCAACTGTCACTTATAATTCTCAAGTGAAATCGCATAAAAGGGTAAGCTTAAGTAACTAATAGCATTTGTCTTAATAATGGTATCTATTAATGCTGCCTGTAACCTGTGGTCTGCTGTAAATTCTCAGATTGTAAAACTGAGTATAGCTCCCACTACATGTTACGTCGCTCACAAAGATGACAAACAAAAGGGAGCCAAAAACTGACCCCTGTGGGACTCCACTACTTACCTTTATTTCGTCATATTTATCCTGACCAATCATCAATCGTTGCGTCTTGCCATTTCAGTCACTCCCCCAACTTTCCTTGAAACCCGTAAAACTTTAGTTTAAAGAGCAGTTTGCTGTGGACTATCGATTCAATGACCTTATTAAAGTGAAACAGACTGATTCGTGTAGTAATTTATGTTTCATTTGTGCTGTTCTCATCTATGCACGTGCCTTAGACTGGGAGAAGGAAAGGTGCTTCGTTCGTTTTTATTGAATAGATAAAAATTTGCCATGTAAATGTCTTTTGCTTTTTTAATAACGACTAGTTTTCTGTGGATCACGTAACCAGTCTTCAACAAGTGGGTTCGACATGCTCGCCAAACATACGTCCGTTACTTGACAGCATCAAAAAAGCAGCTTCGTGTTGGCCGTATAAGGCAGCGTCAAGTGACGTCATATTGCCTACGCGATAGCATAGGCATAGCTACAAGGTGCACTAGATTAAAATGTAAGGAAAAACAACGGCACTTCTAGTCAAGACAATGCTTTGAGAGAGGATTTCTTAGGCTTAAAAAACCGTTATTTTCTCCAGCATCAAAATTCGCGCGTTATACGTTTAAGAAATCCAGTCTAGTAGCATTGGCTTCAGTAAGACGACCTTCTTTTCGCCTTCCAGTGCCCCTTGCTGCTAACCCAGTTATCGGCTCCACCATAGAGTTATATACAATAATACTACGTCATATCACTGCCCTATAGAGCAGCATCATGTGACGTCATATTGGCTACAAGAGAGATAGCTGCAAGGGGCACTAGATTAAAATGGAGGGTTAAACAACGGCACTTCTAGTCAAGGCAGTGCTTTGAGAGCGGATTTCATGGGCTTAAAAAAACGTTGTTTTCTCCAATCCCTAATGCTGCTAGGTTGTAATCGGAAAATAAAGATTCCAATGCTTAAACATGTCAGCCATTACCAACAAATCGACAAAAATCGCGCATTATAGGCCTAAGAAACCACTCTTAACAGCATTGTCTTCAGTACGACGCCCTTCCTTTCCCCCCTCCAGTGACCCTTGCAGCTATCCCAGTTACTGGCTCCAGCATAGAGTTATATACAATAATACAACGTTGTGTCACTGCCCTATAGCCCACAAAGAAGGTTATCGATTTGGCCGTATAGTGAGCGATGAAATACCCACCGCCCAACCGAACTAAACCCAAACTCTATTTACATGGTTTAGGACAAGTCAAAGTTTTCAACACCCAAGAATGTCTACCTTGGATCGGTGATGACTTTGTTGATGAGATCATATAATCCATCAGCCGTGACATTGTGGAAGTTCAGGTATTCTCCAATCCCCAACTGTTGTATTCGTCCGATGTTTCCATTCTGGTCCATAAAAAAGGGCATTCCAATAACTGGAACGCCGTGATAAAGAACTTCGTGCATACTCAGTAATCCAGAATGAGTGATGAAGAGGCGAATCTTGGGATGACCTGCAAAAGGAAAAGTCAAATCTATTAAGCCTAATCTTGCGAAAAGCCCAGATTAGCGTTATTCCATGTGCACGATATTTAACCAGTTCCTATAGGTATTACTACTACAAAAAAAAAACTCGAGATCGTAAAGTTTTTAAAGTTTAGTGTAATAAAAGTGGAAATGAATTATTCTAGTATATCGTTGGCCATAAATTACAAATGCTTTACCGACAAATATTGTGAATGGTTACGTGAATGTATAAAATTAGCTCACAACACGAAGACAGGTGCTTCTGGTTTACAGACGCTCAAAACAATTTTTCTTATGGGTGAACCTAAGGTAATGTTTCGAACTGGTCCCCACCAGTAGATCACCGTCAAAGGTAAACCTCTTAACCTAAAATATAGTAACCATATCGTTGAAATATTAAACCGTGATATCAAGGACCGTCAAACTTTGAAACCCTATAGTTTCCCCCAGAATTAAAATGGCCCAACAAAATTCGGTATTTCGGGTTGAGTCATGACTATTTTACTACATTAAAAATTGTAATAACAATAGTAAATCCGTTAGGCCTCCATAGCATGACAATTGCTCATTGTTCTTGTTTTTTACTGTTGTTGTTGTTATGGTTGTTGGGACACTTTGCCCGCAGTAGTACGCCTGCTAAGCAAAAATCATGTTCATCAGCTATAAGCATGAAAGTGGTACACAAGTCAGTCTTCGTATTAAAAATTGTACTAGCAATGCAAGCCCCCCCCCCCCCCCCCCAGCATCCAGTGCGATGTGACTGAGGTTGGCACTAAAGACCTGGCTGTCAATACGTCTTTAAGCCTACATCCCCCAGTGTCCCCTCCACACACCCTGCCTCCGTGAGGCTGATGTCCAAATAATTCTTGCTGATCGTGTTAAAAGCTCAAAATGTGGCAGACAAGCCATTATTAGCAGTACACGTCGAATGAGCCATGCAGCCCCCATAAAATACCCCCCCCCCACTATACCCCCTATACTCCCTCACTGAGGCTTGACCAAAAAATTCAGTACAAATCAAACTAGCTATGGAGCCCCCTCGAGATATCCCCTTAACCTCACTAGTGTCCTGCTGCGCCCCCTCCATGAGGCTGACCAACAAATTCTTGCAGACAAGCTAAAGAACGAAATTTGGTACACATCGAAGTGATTGGTTGAGGTTAGGCGACTTTCCCAGCGTTTAGCCATTAAGCCGCCCTTGCCACCCAGGCACTAGGGATCAGGGTACGCCTGATTTCGCCCCTCACCACAAGGATTTGGTACACAAGTCATTCTTAGCAGTACAAATCGAACTTGCTATGGAATCCTAACTATGGAACCCCCTGAAATGCCCCAAGCCCCCCAGCGCCACACCAATTCCCCCTCCATGAGAATGATGACCAACAAATGTTTGCTGTTCGCCACAAATGCATGCACTGTGGTACACAATTCTTTCTTAGCAGTAGCACTCTAACCAGCCTTGCATCCCCAATGAAATACCACCTTCATGGAATAACACCAAAGCTCCCAGCGCCCCCATCCAGTGACCCCTCCATGAAGCGTTGATGTTCATCGAATTCTTACTGATCTTACTAAAAGCATCCTTACAAAAGGTATTCCTAGCCACTGTTGAAACCCCATGAGGAACTCCCAAGCCCCGCCTAAGGCTGTCGACCAGGGTAGAAGAATATATAGGTAGTGCCACTCTTTCTCTCACAACGGTAAACATTTAGCCGAAAGAAGTACCTGCTTTCAGCGATTTACCGCCAGAGGGCGCTGTCACCAAGTAACAGAAGTGCAAAGCATCATAGGCATCAAAACTATTTAGTGGCACTAAAATAAATTGATCACGATAAGAATACAGAATTAATCGTTTAAAATATACCATAACTCAGATTAGGACATTAAAATAAATTTAAGAAAAATCAGAACTGGTTGATCATTTTACTTTTTTTAATCCAACATTCAATTTTAAAACGGGTTGTCGTTACGAGTGGAGCTAAATTTAACATATGGTTTTGTGTTCCGAGAACGTCCGACAGGCGTGCTCATCTCCAGTTCAGGTTGAAGCTTCATCCGTGGTTTGTGTTTATTGGAACGGTCTATATACAGTTTGAATCGAACATAGAATAAGTTCTTCTACTTCTGATGATGCCCACGCACGAATATTTCGTCTGTTTTCGCAGATATTGTCGCTAGTACACTGGTTACCATGGCAATGACGCCACCATTTTTTATTTCAAGTCTCGGCTCCTACGACAACCAGACAAGTGCTGCCTTCTGGTGGCGTTAATGGAAGCAGGTCTTTCTTTACCCCACGTTTTCAGAAAAGCGTCACTATCTACACGACACTAATCTACCCTGCTGCCGACCAAAAAATTCTAGTTCGATTTGTACTGCTAAGAATGACTTGTGTACCAAATTTCCATCCTTTTAGCTAGTTTCACAGAATCTGTTGGATAACCCTCAGGGAGGGAAGACAGAGCCTGCTGGGGGGCTTTGGGGGTATCTAAAGCCCTAGCTAATTCGATTTGTTCTGCTAAGTATTCATTATAAAATTTCATGCTTTTAGCTCAGTCTGCAAGAATTTGTTGTTCAAGATGCCGGGAGAGGGCACAGTGAGGTACAGGGAGACCTTAGCGTTATTTTATGGGGGTTTCACGGCTGGTTCGATTTGTACTGGTAAGAACGACTTGTCCACCACAATTCGTAGTTTACCTCATCAGCAAGAATTTGTTAGTTACCAACCTCCAGAAGTGAGTGCGTGGGGAGGGGGGGGGGAACAGGGTGCTCTGGGTGCCCATATGGACAGGTAGAGGTGGTTACTTAGCTAGTTAGATTTGGACTGATACAAGTGATTGTGTACCAAATTACATGCCTTTTAACTCGATGTGCATGATGAGGCCAAATTATGGCCCTTAACAGCTGTTCAACACCTAGAGCTCGAACCAGTGACCCAATGTTCTTCTTTTGTAGTTAACTACCACGGCCTTTTTAATGTGACGCTGTTTTAATGTTACTAATTTACTTCAGCATATACCTACTCAGTATATAAAAAATATATATACATATATCAGTCCCCTAAAACGTACTGTGCCCTTTCACTAAATGTTTCCCCTGCCCACTCGGAGGTCTGTGTACGCTACTGAGTGTAGTCTGTGTAATACACTGTGTAGTCGATGTGTAAGATTAATCTTATGAAACCGACAAATTGCACAAACAATATTTAAAGCCCCAATGTTTCGAAAACCAGATCTAGACCGTTTTCTAGCAGACAAACTATCTGAAGCCTAAGTCGGTGTACATTAAAAAACACACCCAAGTCGAAAGGAATGTTGACTGCACCGTTACACTACAAATGAAAGTGAATATAGCAAAAATAATAAACAAGCAACAAAACAGTACTGTCATTGCACTTCAGAAAGAAACGAAAGCAGTGAGAACCTGGTAAAAACTACTAAGGCTTGTTGCGTCATTCAATTTATCTCCTTGAAAATGGTCCCGATGAGTGTGAAACGTTGCAACGTTAATATTATTTATGCACTTTGTGGATTTCCAACGATCACGCTTGACAACAGAGCCTTTCCAAATATTTTTTGATGTGTAACACGGTGAATTAACTAACGACTCACTAATGATGATGAAATCTAAATATGAAAGAGAGTTACCTAAGAGATCTTGTTGAGGCATAAATTTTACGATTTTTACGTTTTTCGGAAGATTATCCAGTTCCGCTTCGAATTTCCAGATAACTTTCTGTTTCAGGCGGGAAAGTGCTGATAAAATCGCGTCTCGGGTTTCGACCGGCAAATATTTCGATTTCATATTTGTCCCCAAGCCAAACATAATGAAACCATCATCACCCGAACTCTCTACGAAGTCGTTCAGATCCTGAAGAAAAAGAGAGAAATATTATCGTTGAATGACATGACATCACCGGCATAATCCTAAATCAATATGCACGGCTATTACTATAAATTGTGCTATATATAGTATGGGGAAAAACAATAATGCATTAGCAAAAAAAATCATCCATTAAAAATAGATAAGAGTTTGGTAATTAGTGCAAAATAGTCGAGTTTTCCCTTACACGAGAAAAATCTAAGACGACCAGGTAGGTCTGGAGGAAGTTGTAAAGATCCTGACAAGGGAGCTGATCATTTTGTTAATTTGCATCAAGTGACATCAAAGAATGGTGATGCTAATGCTACCAGCGTAAGGGTTTGTGCCGATGATTACGTCTTAAAGGTGTAGCGAGATATGCAGCCATCACACATATACTGCACTCACCCTCTCTAAAACAAGGAGGATGAGAGCTGCATTTTAACATGACTAACACACATCTCAATGTAAAACTCGCATCCAAATCTGAAAGTTATATCCCTAGTATTCCCCCCCCCCCCACATACTAATTGTGAAGATAACTCTAGATCTAGACCAGAGCTTTTCAACCTTTTTTTGGCCCGAGGTACCCTTCTATGTTTTTGCGAGACCCAATGTCACCTCTGTCCCAAACTCGCATCCAAATCTGAAAGTTATATCCCTAGTATTCCCCCCCTCCCCCACATACTAATCGTGAAGATAACTCTAGATCTAGACCAGAGCTATTCAATCTTTTTTTGGCCCGAGGTACCCTTCTATGTTTTTGCGAGACCCAATGTCACCTCTGTCCCAAAGAGGAGCTTTTTTTTCAAGCAAAAGGATGTTGCTCTCCCAAGGCACATGCCACTGCGTCTACCCAACCAAACACATTTGTTTATTACTACACAGTACCAACCTGTCCCTAGCCAATTTTGCCTCCGAATAGAACTTTACCGGAAATCGAGCTATATGGCTATCAGCCCCAGCAAATGAGCCTCGCTGCTGCACGCGATTGCCGTTGAAGGATGACGACATGCACTATTTTCCACATGCACGTTTTTGTGACGATTCCCTCTGCCTCGCAGCACCCTTTAACTACCTTCGCGGCAACAAGGGTTCCCAAGCACGCCGGTTGAAAAGCACTGATCTAGACCTACAGCGTTTTTCTGTAAGAAGAACCATGACAATTATAACGAAATGACCTAAGTTTTTAACCTAATAATTAGTTACCGTAATTGGTTAAACACTCTAGTTAATAGCCCATACAGCCCCGATAATTCAGAAGCTTCTTGCATTTATGGTAAAACGTTAATGGACAATGGGATGAATACCAGTCGCCTTTTTGGTTCAAAGACGTAAATTCTTGTACTTCTTCAACCATGTCCTATTGTCCTCTGGGCCAACGAATCTCAAAAAACCGTAGGCAACTGAGACTGCACTCATGGAACAACCAAGGTAGCTGCTTACTTAGAATTCTGTGTGAGCCAGTAAGTATTCTAATTAACCGTTAATATTTATAACAATTAAAATTAATATCAGCCTACAGCATCCCACGTACTATTAAAGTTCGGCTCAAGCCGTGGTCTGATGATTACTAATATTGTTTAAGTTAATAAAAATTTATTTATAAGACGCGTAAAAAGTCCTCGTCACCATTTCAAAATAACCGAGTTTACCCTTATGGGGGAGAAATCATAAACGACAAGAAAGGTTTAGGTTTGGGGATTTTTGCAGCTCCTAACAAGGGAGTTGACCCGTTTTATTAACTTGCGTAATGTGACAGCAGTGAGTGGTGATATATACCAACGCCATCAACGTTAAGAATTACGCATATGATTACTCTCAAGTGTAGTGAGATAGGGCAGTGACATGACGTAATATTATTGTATATAACTCTATGGTTGTAGCCAGTAACTGGGTTAGCTGCAAGGGGCACTGGAGGGCGAAAAGAACGGCGTCTTACTGAAGACAATGCTGTTAAGAGTGGATTTCTAGGCCTATAACACGCGATTTTTGTCGATTTGTTGGCAGTTGCTGACATTTTTAAGCAAATAAAATCTTTATATTCTATTACAACCTAGCAGCATAAGGGATTGGAGAAAACAACGTTTTTTTTTAAGACTAAGAAATCCGCTCTCAAAGCACTGCCTTGACTAGAAGTGCCGTTGTTTAACCCTCCATTTTAAGCTAGTGTCCCTTGCTGCTATCTCTTTTGTAGCCAATATGACGTCACATGACGCTGCTGTGTACGCAGCACCTCGGGCACACTAGAGTAAGCTTTATGACGCATCTATATTTGAATGACTGGCATTCTAAACAACAAAATCGAGATTACAATCTCCGACATCCCTGATGAATGAACAACCTCTCCAAGGCCGCAATAAAGACTTCCCTACCGGGTATAGGGCAGTGACACGACGTAGTATTATTGTGTATAACTCTATGGTGGAGCCAGTAACTGGGTTAGCTGCAAGGAGCACTGGAGGGAGAAAGGAAGATCGTCTTATTGAAGCCAATGCTATTAGACTGGATTTCTTAAGCCTATAACGCGCAATTTTTGTTGCTGGAGGAAACAACGTTCTTTTAAACCTAGAAATCCGCTCTCAAAGCACCGTCTTGACTAGAAATGCCGTTGTTTTCCGTTACGTGTTAATCTAGTGCACCTTGTAGCTATTACCTCCAAATGGTGTATCGTAGCCAAAATGACGTCACATGAAGCTGCTCTATTGATCAGGAATGCCTTTGCGCATTGGTTAGCGTTTATTGCAGACAGTATTTCATTTTCGAGTATTGCTGAAAACTGCTGAATAAAGCAGCAACAAATAGTGACGCTCATGCAAAGGATAAAGGGTAACAAACAAACACAACTTTGCAAAAATTTTGTTGCGTTTTAGAATTTTTTGCAGTATTGTAATTTAGTTTGGATGGAATTTTCAGAATGGGTTAACTTAATTGTAATTATTCACAGCTGGGGTAGTGACTTTGCTACTGCATACCAAAAAATGTAAACACGCCCTATAGAAGTAAACCTGAAAAAAATACGGTCATGACAATATTATTCACTCAAAACCAGTGAAACAAAAGGAAACCATGTAAGCCATGACACTGGTATAAATTATATGCAATGCAAGGGCGTAGCATTTGGAACCAGGCATAGTTTCTTTTTGCTTTATGCTTTCGCATTTTTTCCTGTAATTTAGTTTAGAATAAATTTTCTGTTTGGTTTCATTTAATCGTAATTAGAGTAATTACAACTAAATGAAACCAAACAGAAAATTCCTTCCTTAATGCAAATTTAACGTGTTGGTGCAGCAATTTACCTTAGGCAAGGGCTTGGCATCTTTGCAGTGTAAACCTCCAACAGAAATAATGTTAGGCATGGAAGGACGAAGGTTATACAATACTGGATCCGCGTAGTTCAAATCAAAAGCTATTTGCTTGTCCCGGATTTCGTCCATGCTTGGGGCATGTGGCAGGTATTTGGCGATCATTTTATCTGAAGATGCTTTCAGAATCAGCTCACCCATCAGACGAAATGCTGCAATGTCTAAAGCATTGGTCATGCGCTGCCAGAACGTCATGTGGGTATTCGTCAAACGACGGTAATAATGAGAAACGTACGACGGAGGAAGGGGAGCGTCGCTGTAGTGGCTTGGAAAATTTGGGGAAGCAATTACGTTGACGACGTGCTTTCCAAGCATTGCTCCAACTGCTAAAATACAGTCTGAAAATCCATCACCGATTACGACGTCGAACTGTTTACCACCTGCTAGCAGACTCTTTGTACCTTCGTCCTCGAAATATTCTGCGCAAGCCTGTTCTTTAAATGAAATGAATGTGTAAATTTCGGATATCGGGCCAGCTTCGGCCATCTGCCGAAGAAAATTCTTTGAAAAATCTTCGTCTTTTGCGTACTGAGGAGGCGGAATGGGAATGACTTTCACGCCGGGAAGGGTTTTCCTAAGTGGGAAATAGGACTGAACGGTTAGGTCGTGTTTACGTTCGTATAATGCTTCGATGATGGGAGTGTAGATGTTGAAGATGCTTGGAGATGGACTTGTGACCAGAACGAGTATTTTTGCACAATCCGTTGCGGTCAACAGGGTACAAATTATAGAGAGCACCACTCGTACGAACATTTTGAAGTGAGTCTGTAAAGAAAAACAATATAAGTGAAAGGAATCGTAGGGTCAACATGCAAATAATGATGCTGAACTCTTTAACATTACCACAAGGTTTAATTACTTTATGAAATTATAGTTTAACTGGCATAATTGCCGCAAGAAGGTTTTACCCTGATACAAACAGAGATAATTTTAAATATTTTTGAGCATACTTTTAATGAGTCTTGGTGTTTCCTTTCAAAAGTAGTAAGCACTAGAAAAGCGTAGCACATTTCGTCGCATATAGGCAAAGCCTCCTTTTCATTCAGTGACTAAATGTATTGCCTAATTTTTATATGAGGACAGTCATCATAATAACCGATTAATAAAATAAAATACACTTGTCTACATTAATATAATAATAATATATAGAGACGATGCTCGAGGCATCCACCCACCCAAATTCCCCGGCGGCAGATGTTAAGTGGAAGAAGTACCACCATTATTACAGTTGTTTTTTGCCGCATGAGGGAGAAAACCGGAGTACCCGGAGAAAACCCTCGTGCAACGGGCGGGAAACAACCGGAGAAAAACCCGTACATATACACTTCCCATCGCCAGGATAGAACCCGGGTCTGTACGAAGCCAGAGATGTACACTGAGACCAGGACGCCTATCGAATCTGACGCCCCAGTGCTCGCAGCTACATCGGTGTATATCCCAGTTATATCGGTGTGTGAGTCCTACAACACATTTTCCACAATGCAAACATTTAATAACTTCCTACATTTTCGGCCCCCGTTAAATACAGGCCAAAAAGAACACGAAAACTTATTTATAAACGATAATTAGCTGTAGCCTACAAATTAAAACCATTTAAAAAGCAAAGCCAACTACCCACCTTAGTGGCTAAAACCAACGTGTTGTACATCCGAAGTGGCCAGTGGCATGTAAGCAAGTGACCACTAATCTTTTTGTCAGCAGTTGATGCAAATACCTGTTATTTTTCAGCTGGATACATTTATTGCTAACAATAGCAGATTGTACCATTATCAATGACTAGCTTGACCCGTGTATACTGCAAGATGGTTTGAATTTCCAGGAATTGATTTCTCTGGTTTTGGGGCTTCTTAGGAAATAAATTGCGTTTGGAATATTTAACCTGTTTGACTAAATGTTTCAAAACGTCATCCCATAGCAAAGCAAACATTTTTTAGTAATGGAATCAAACAGCTTTAAGTTACTGCCCAGTTCATTCTCTTGAAGCAACTGATAGCGAAATTAGTAATAACTAGAGGAAGCCCGTGCTACACACGGGGCCGGTCATGAATTAAGTTTACAGACCCACTCCCCACCCCTCCCGGCCCCACTCCCACTCTCCACTCCCAACCCCCTCACTCCCACTCCCCACTCCCAACCCTCTCACTCCCACTCCCCACTCCCAACTCCCACTCCCAACTCCCCACTCGAAATTAACAACGTAGCTTAGTTTGATTTAAAACTGTACGCATGTAACTGAAACATGGATTCTTTCATTTTACCCATCCACAATCAACGGTTTGGACGATAGTTTTCAATCCTCAGCACGTGCACCAGGAATTGTTAGGCACCGTAGCAAAGACACAACAACAATGAGAAGCGATTAAAGTGATTGTTGTCCTTCCGGTTTTCCTTTAACTTTCCTTTATTTGATGTGATGATTAACAATAAACAGGCACACATTATGGAGCGATGGACTGTCCTTCAAGCCTTGCGTATTAGGTTGTTTCTAGCTGAACTAAATTATTTTGAGTCTTAAGTCGACTTTCATGGGGTCAATAGCCATATACTTGGAATCCTGTTGTCGCCATAGCTACAGTATGTAATACTACTGACTGATTCATTTATATAATTATTATGGTCGGTGTAGCTATTTGTATAATGTAAACTGCAACAGTGCCATATTGCTATGTATTGTCAGAGACTTGCTACCAGTCACGGAAGCTTCTAGGGCAGAAAAGTCTAGAGTCATTCGTTATTACAGAATACTGAAACTTCTGGATGTGAAAGCTATTAAATTAGGAATCGTATAGGCCATCAACCCCAGAAGTGTATAAGGGGTTGCACTACCAGATGTCCACGTTTTGGGATTTTCAGCATGTACCAGCAACTTTCCTACAACTTTTCTGCATTCTTGCTATGGCCTCCTTCTAGAGCAGTTCTTTACACCTTTTACGAACAGCACGGACCCCTGCGTATATAACTCTGCATTTACCTATCAGTGTAAATTTGCATTCACTCTTAATATAACAGGTTTGCAAAAGTGGTGCAACTGCCTATTTGCATCAACAATTCCTTAGTAATTGACCACTATGAAGAAAGATTGACTGTTTCGACTTGTTTCAACTGTTGTATGTAATAGTGTTGCCGTCGAGACGAGACAAAATTTTAA
>JAHWFP010050164.1:120041-150623 GCA_023313725.1 Lithobius niger | reverse complement strand
GGGGGGGGGGATAGCTTCGGTATTTGGCGGTTGAAAGGGGAGTGCGACTCATGAATGAGATGCTTGAAGATGCTTGTAAGCGCTGTTTTAAATTATTTAAAACATCGTAATTAGGAAATAGGGAACAATCCCAATCAGCAAACACCATCCTCAAGGCATAAGCTTAATAAAAATAATCATCAACAGCAGCATGGCTACAATTTAAAGTAAAGATATTTTTTCCAGTTTTTAGTCCACATTACCGCATGTCATAAAAAGGACAAAGATTATAAACAAAAGCGACAAATTTGCTATCGAAAAGGGGTTATATAATTGAAGTTTCACTTTACTTGTTAAAATAATACGGATAAAACTTTATATTAATTTTAATTTAAATAAAATAATTTAATTCGCAAAGCACAACAACGCTTAAACAGATGCAATTTTCTGAATTGTACGTTTGATTATCTAACATCATTAATATCGTTCAGTGTGTTTATTTATTTGTGTGGCCATCTAGTCCTCTTGAAATAGAAGCGTCAAAAATTGGAGAAAGGGTTTGGAAGAAAGGAAATTTCTCCGAATTCTATTACAGCCCAAAAAAATGCCAACTAAGATGCTACCTCATCTTTTCTTTAAAACGCTTTCCGGCTACACGAACGTGTTACGTTAAAACTTTGTGATGGCAATGTGACAACTTAAATTTGTACTTACATCCAAAAGTACGCTACTTACAGTTTGTTTTAAAGCTAACAAAAATGTGTCAAGGAAAGCTACGTAAAATTAATCGCACAATAGATGTTATAATTTACGTCTAAAAACTATGCTTTACCGACTGTCTGTACTGCCGAACACAACTCCGTCGCTTAGCAACTTCGTAGTGTCAATCCTGGCTTCGCCCGCTCCCCCCCCCCTATGCTTTTGAGAACAGAAGTGCCCCAGAAATGTGCACGTGCTCTTGTCGATTGTCCCTCTCCATCCAGAGATAACCTTAGCAGTTGAAGACAACGTTAATTCGACTATTTCCATTTCCATTCCCTTTATTTGTGGCTACTCATTTTTAACTGGCTCATGGCACATAAAATAAGCTGTTTTTTAAAGTTTTGTGGAGGTCCACAAAATTGCACTCCCAGAAAAAAAAATTAGGGGGGGGGGATGAAGTCAGTGTGACATACTTTTTCAGGGGGGTATGAGTAGGTGCGACAAAATGGGGCGTGGGGGATGGGGGGGGGAGTCAAAATTGCCCCAAAAAAGCGTGACATACTTTATGAATGGTCCCTAAGCGTTCTTGAAATAAAATTAAGGACCTAGAGGAGGGCTCAAGTGAGCGTTTGTGAAGCTTCAAACAGCTGAATTATATGTAAGACTGACGTTTTTCTTATCCAAGTCTTTGGGCGTGTGCCATATTCTGTCCGTTAGTATACGAAATGTGAGTGGGTGTCTCCTCGAACGAAGCGAGACGACGCCATCGGAACGAGCAAAGCGAGCGATGTGGAAAATAAAAAGTAAAAAATCGTTCATTTTTATCTATTTACATTTTAACATTATGAAGCTACATGAAGTTTCTTACATTATGAAGTTTTTGTTTGTAATATAATAGTAACTGTGCAGTTGGTCCTTTAAGAATTTGTTCGACGCACAATTCCCCTCACCTTGTACTGTTTTTGTAGAGTAGCATATGCATAAACTGTACCCTTATCATACGTTTTGCTTTATCATTGCATGTTTTTGAGTATACGAAAGAATATCTATTCAATTTTATACTGTACAATTTTTTCTATAATGTTTTTGATTCAAAACGTCTAACTGTAGCTGTTGTTAATCCACCTATAGCCAAATTATATATTGTTTTTCATTCCTGCATTGTATACCACATGTATACTGTAAACAAGTCCAGTCCAGTCCTAATTTAATTCACATGTGTCTTGCTTTATATAAATTTATACATACTTCATATTACTAAATTAATTAATTTACTTTACGTTATTCTTTTTTTTATTCTCTTAACTCTGTTTTTGTTTGTATAATTTGCACATGGAATTCTTTACTTACGTACTTCTATTTTGCTTTGTTCACAACTGCAAATCGTGTAATGCCTTACCAGCGATTGGATTTTGTAAATAAAGTTAAAAGTTAAAGTTAAGTTATATAGCCTTGTGGTTGCTATCAGGATACCAGACGCTAATTAACGATTGCAAAAATCAAGAGGATAATCTTTTATGTTTTTGCACATGTATCTATCTATTGCCCACCCCTCTATAAACTGCATGATGCTCAAATACGACATAACCCACAAAGCTGAAGTAGGTTATCTTTGCATTGCATTAGCTGATAATGCTAACAATTATTGTGAATGTTATTTTTCTTTTGAATTCTCTAGCTTGAAATCTCAAGAATTCTCTTTGTTGTTCTCTAGCTTGTCTTAAAGAAACGCAGAGCATCTGCTGAATATTCTGAGTACCGGTACCATGCAGTTTGAGTCAAGCCTAGTGGCGTGCTATTTCATTAACGGTTATCTTTATCGTATTGGGCACGCGACGTATCAACTCATTTATACACACTGGCTTCTTAAAGTACGAGTCACTACAAACAAGGGATCGCTATAGTGTATAGTATTAATTTTTTTTAACACATCTGTTCTTTGTTTTTTGCTAATGTGTCTGGCAGCACTTCGTTTGTAGAAGAGGTCTAGCAAACGCCGCCATATTAGTATGCGTCCTATGTTGAAGTTCTGTACCAATGCCAAAACTAATGACGTATACAATCTAGAATCTATCTTATCACCTACCTTCCCTTTAGGTGATTAATATTTCGTATTCACTGCTTTCACTGACGCTGGAGATTCTTTTGTGTGAAGCAGGGAAGTTTTGAAGTTAAAATTCGCTAAGGATCCCGGGACTCAACACTGAACCAACAAGGGCGACCGTAAAAGTTGAAAACGATCATGAAGTAAAATTGTACAATAAATGCTGCTTCGTTTGTCCTTCATTTATCAGTTCTTTAAATAGCTTCGACAAACAGACTGAATCGGTGTTATCAGTTAAGGCTGCTTGTTGAACTTTAGCCTATAATGCAGTATATTGTTCATTCTTTAATCCCTAAATTTGGGTTTAACATTTTTCCAAAAAAAAAAGTTAAACCCAAATTTCCCGTTTTCGACCCTAACCTCAGCCATTCCTGACATTTTCGGTAAGAAAATAACGGTCTGTGGTGCCTTGTGCTCATGTCGAATGTAGAATGTAAAAGAACGTAGGAATTTCCGATCAGTAAAATACCTACGTTGGTTCCCCCTCAGTAAATAAAAGGAAAGGATTATGCCGAATAAGTAATCAAACAATAAATAATTTATATAAGCATAGATTCGATACTTAGTAATAATATTTTCCAACATTAATCTTCTTCAAATAACAACATTTGTTGTTTTTTTTTTTACACAAAACTTTGGAGGTTCGACGTGCTGCCAGCCATTGCCATACGTAATTCTGATGAGAAATTCCTACGTTATTTTACATCGTATATTCGTCATGAGCATATGGCACCACAGGACCCCCTTTTTTTTAATCTAAAATGCTAAGAATGACTAAGATCTGGCTCGGACTCGTGACCTCTTGGCAGATAAGATATTTCTACTAACCACTATGCCACCTAACCTTAATTGTACACGTAACTGTACTTCAATACCGTGCATTTTCTGTAGCTGATAGTCCGCAATTTTAAAGAGGTAGATTGCGGCCCGTATAAGGTTTTAAGAAGACGAATCATAGAGTGATATCGCTGGTATCAAGGAGAGCTGGATGTGGCGGAACACAAGACCAATTTGGCGAATTTTGTTCAAATTTGGCTTACAAGAAGTATCCGGAAGGACATTTTTCAGAGGCTTGATTTGCCTATGACGATAGCTCAGTCTTCAAATAGGTTGGTGTATTACTCTCATTGGGCTTTGATGCTGGATCGAGACTGGGCAACAGAGGAATTTTACTTTTAATATACTGTTAATAAATTAAAGGTGAAAGTGAATCACTTGAGTTGGTCGAATGCCGGCTTATGTTAAAATCGGTTGAATTCTTCACGTACCACCTCACGATGTGGAAGAAAACAAAACGAAACATATTAAAAATTAATAAAACTTGGAATATGTGACAGTGAGTAGACATTTCCTATTCTTGACCAGCAATTTTGTGGCGTAAACTGTAGACATTTACGAGGCTTAGGTTCGTGTGAGAGTTATTTTAATATGAGTTGTTCTTGTGCTTGTTTCGAATTTTTTGCTTTCACCTAGAGATCGAACCGATGAACCAAGTTTTAATTTGTATAGCTTAAATTGTAGATATTAAGAATCCCAGGCCGCTTCAGAATTAAAGAAGAGGCGAATTGAGTTTGGCCCTATCAAAGAGCTTGTTTATTTCTTCCTTAGTCAAAGGTTGATCTCGACAGGGGGCATGCAGTGGCACGATGAACGGGAAGAAAGGTCTAACGGAACCTCCTTAGGTCGAAACCGTTTATTATGTTTCCTCGAATCTTTGTGAGATTTTTTTAACCTTCAGCTTAAGCTTCGAATAAGTAGCTTTGATCCTACGAAGCTCAGATTCAACCGAGGTGAGATCTGGCGCGACCAGCGACGATTGACCGCTTTGTACAGGAGAGGTAGCAGTTGTGTAAATGGCGGTGCCGTTCAAGCTGGGAGTGACGGCGAAAGAAGAGCACGGAGAGTGAGGATCGTACTCCGGGGATTAGGTTGCTTTCGCTGCGGGAGGAAGCCGCCTCAGGAGCGACGCAATTAAAGAAGACCATTTTGGCTACTTTCGTCGAACAGGACGGAAAGAGGCTACAGTTGTCGATGGGCTGGGGATGGGCGAAGGCAAGCGGGTAACAGCAGCATGATCAACAGCCGATGAGAGAGCAGACGAAGCAGCCGGGACTGGAGAGGTACTTTTCCGGGACGGAGCTTTCCGCATTCCTCGGACTTAGTCGTGATGCGCTTAATATCTTTCTTTCGCTTGCATGAACACGACATTTGTGTTTACACGATGGCGGCTTGAGAAATAAAAGCGGCTTGCACTGTTTGGTCTTTATATAGGAGGGAAGCGCGCATGCGCTTTTCTGGTTTACGAGCTAGCTGGAATTATTCAATCTTAACTCTAGGGAAAGTGCATTCGTGAACAGAATGCTAAATTTACAGGTAATTAATATTTTCGTAGCGCAACAGAAACAATAATTTCGTTTAAAAATGTGGCAAATTCATCTTTAAAAACAGCACAATAACAACACGTACATTAATACAGACATTCGTGACAGGATATGACGTCACAAACGGAAAGAAAAAAGCAATGGAACCTGGGAAGTCGAGCAGCCACATTTTTTATATAAATTTTCCGATTGGTCCATTGCTGGGTAATTAGAAGTTAAGTTTAAAACTTTATTTTCGTTTACATAATAATTAAGTGAAGCTTCAAACTTCAATCTGAGCAACAAGTGCTTCTCAAGTGAAGACAACTGATGTTTGTTTGAAAACTGGACAATGCCCAGACCCATCAAAATGCTGGCCGAGTCCTGTGTCATTATTCGTGTCCTTAACATATTGACTGTGTTGATAAATTCTTTTAGATATGGGGAGCTTAGTTTCGCCGAAATAAACCTCACCCCCCCCCCCTCCCGTTAAAAAGACTGAAGACAAATTACTACGTCGTTTTACCATAATTTTACGAAATATTTTAACGTGTATATCCTGACTAAGCAAAAGTCATGTCATGAGTGATCTATCTTCTGTGGTGGAGTTAAAACTTTATTCAATGAATAATAGACTGCGATAGTTTAAAAAATTTGGAGGTATGTTCATCACAAACCTGCAAGGATCATCGACTTATTATTTGACTTGGTTTATTTATTAGAATTGCAATCATGTAAGCATACAAAAGATGAAGGAAATGGGTTCAAATCCTAATAAGGATAGATATATTTTTCTTTCAGTTTTAGGTTGGTACTGAAATTTGTCATAACACCAATAGCATTAACAGAATATTTTCCACGATATGTGATATTATGCAATCACCGTACGACAAGGGAAAGTCCATTCCCTTGGTATTGTTGCGGTCAGTACCACAATTAGTTTTTTCCAAGAATTGGTGCAAGGGTAAAATGTGGGACGCCCACACCAAAGCAACTTTTGGGGTTAGACTTGCAGCTAATTTATAGCATGTTTTTCGTAAAAATGTAGGACCCTGCCTTGTTATTTTTTGGGTCCCTTGTCTCCTGGGACCGGATGCCCTGCGCCCTTTGCACCCCCCGCCCCTTAATTGAGGCACTGGTTGTGACATTATTAAAGACGGCTAAATTCATATTTTGTGGCTGTTCAGCCCAAAGCTTCTCTTCATGCCATTCACGTTTTTCTAAGTCATTTTTGTAGTTCTTCAGCTGTTTGATGTATTGCTGACGTAATCATAGCTAGATTTTTGGTTTTGGGTGCAAATAAGAAATGTGTTGTCGTGGCTTTGCAATGGAAAATTATTTTACAGTGAGGAATAAAATTATATAGAAATAAGTGAAAAATTATTTTTATTCCTGTCGTTGTTTTCTACAATGGTGCAAATAAAATTTTAAAGTCAAACTTTAATTATAATTAAATTATTTTTATTAGACTGGATCAAATTTTGTGGTGGTTTTCTGTACACACGGTGACATTTTGTACATCCCAGTGCATTTACTTCGATGCATTGTATAGGTACAGTTTCTTCTGACACCTTCAACCCTATTCGTATTCACAAATGAAATTCGCCTTTCCTCCTCCGTAATTATGCTGGCACCGCAGGTCGTTCCAACACAGAGTGTGTATTTCTAGGTTAGCACAATTTTCGTCACCCCCTCTGTTGTCTGGTTGACGTGGGCACCAGTTAGTGAATTCGAACGGTTCCTCAGATCCCATCCACGTCCATTTGCCTTCTTGTGCACGGTCACTTCCACCAATAAACCAATACTTTTCAGACACTAAAAGTTATAAACACAACAATAAATACAATTACGCTTAACCCAAGGTTTTATCAATTTATAAACTGATACTACAACTGGCAGTGTGGCTGGAATTCAAATGTTGATGTGCACACAAGAAACTAAAAAACAAATAACCAATCTTGATCACAATTGTGATTAGGTTTAAATGTCAGTTGTGAAACACCATTCCATTTTCATCTCAGTTTGTTATTGAAGCCAGTCGTAACGTCGGCTGAGTGCTATATTACGAGTAACGTTTTCTGCTGTCAGAGGCGGTCCTTAAATTACGTAACGCTTTTTGGTTGTTTTGAAACAGCCCCACCCATTCGTCACAATATTCAAAACGCCTAGCAAATAATCAAGTCACACTTCTGCAGTGACCCGCCTCCCCACCACACCGTAATAATTTAAAATGCAATTGCACCAATTATTTTTACTGAGAATGTCTAGTTGACCACTGCGTTTGATATTCGAACGCAGTTTCTGCAGTGCCTATACCTTTAGGATGTTTTTAAAGTCAGCGGCTTGCTTGCTGAGCGCTGAATTTGCTTGGTCTCGGCTTCCTTCGCTTTTCCATTTTCAAGCTGAGATTAAAAACGACGTTATTTGAAGTTTACTAAGCACAAACATGGCCGACAGTAACAAAATCAGTTATTGTATCTATTTTCTCTGTTTTATCGCATTATTAGTAGCGTTTAAGATGACGAGAGTAAAGGCTAAGCAATTGAGCTGTTGGCAGCTATCAATATCGTACTTATCACGCACGTAAATTGTAGATTTATCGCTTGTATTGCCGATTGTTGCTCCGCGGCAATGGCGCATGCGCACGTCGTGCCCCCATATTGGTTGCGTAAGCTCAGCGAACTCAGCACCCTTTATCCTCGCTTACTTGGCTCGCCAGCAGCTGCCAAGCCGCCGGCTTTAAAAACGACGGAAAAGTTTCTCAGCGGCAGGCGGCTTGAATTAAAAAACGGAAAAGCTTGCCTCGCTTCCAAGCGGCTCGCAAGCCGCTGACGTTAAAAACATCCTTTTAGCCAAACTTGCTGGGCGAATCATGAAAACTCAACATTCCACGCTAGAAATCCTATTTTTCCACTAACAACAGGTTGGAGAAGTTACGCAGCAAAGAGGTGAGTCATTGTTAAACTGCGACATATTTTTTTCAATGCCCTGGATTCTGCCCTCCAGCAACTGAAACCCCACGAGCAAGCAACAAAACTGGTACACGCTTTTGAATTCACGGCAGTAGGCTTTTGTGGTCAATAGTGCACTATACCACCTTGCGTGTAGAATGAAATTACAAACAAAAACGTCAAGTGTGCCGTAAAAAAGGGGGTTATATGACTGAATTTTCACTTGTAAAAATGTACTCGGTTAAAAATTGATGATTTTTAATTGAAATAATCAAAATATATGATTGGTAAAGCACAACATCACTTAAGCTGATGCAATTTTCTCAATTGTACATTTGATTATTTCAATTAAAATTCATCAATTTTTATCCGTGTACATTTTAACAATTGAAAATTCAATCTTATATCCCCCTTTTTTACGGCACCCTTGACGTTTTTGTTTGTAATCCGTGTACTTTTTTTTACGGCTATGGCGTCCCGCTACAAAGGTTTATGCATGCAGTTGATTGTTGCTGGCCACTTTGAGACAATTCAACTCACTCTGAAAGCCTGCATCTGCGAAATAAATACGTCAGTCTATCGTTTCTAGCTGTCAATTTCGATTAACACGTAGCTTATTTTGGTTTAAATATTTATGCGTTTAGCAGAAACACGGATTCTTTCTATCAAGATTTATTAGAGACCCTGCCCACGGCCGCACGCCCCTTCCAACTGTTCTAGTGTTGGAACGTTCAAAGCTCAATTATTCCGTCACTTGTTTAATTCATAACTTGGTCACCATCCCTCTTCCACTCTTTTTCTTCCCTTCTTTTTCTTTTTTTTTTCCCTCTGTCTCCCCCTCCCCCAACCCCCACTGTATCCCATCTTCTCGTTTACTTTAGTTTTTGCTATTGTCTGCTGACATTGTACATAATTACATGATGGTTTGGGTTAGGTGTAAGAATGGGCCCAGTGCCTAAACCTCACCCTTTGTGGCACAATCAATTTTTATTCTTGAATTTGTCGATCTTTGTACTTTCCCGTGCTACAATAAAGTTTATTATTATTATTATTATTAAAGCACAACTCAGTGCAACTAATACATAACCAACTTATATTCTTTCATTTATTTCAAAGGCCTTGGTCCGGGACCATACGCTCCGTAAACAAAGTAACTACAATACTATAACTATACCAACTATTTCACACTAGCAATCCTTACAACTACTAGTAACGATCCAAACAAAAATTTTTTCACGATTATTTATTTGGAGCCATGGCCCTAAGCCGTACGCCCCATCTAACATTATACAACACATTATCCAAAACACTATACAAACCACTATACAGCATACACTTTCATGTCTACTTCTCTGCATCCACAATTCACGGCACTTCTCTCCAACCTCCGTTCTTTCACGAATATTTGCCGCACCCCTTGTAATAACCCAGTCATCACTCAGGCATCACCACATGGTCATCACATTATTAGTCGTCACCTCCACACCACACTAGCACCGCAGCACCATGGCACTGTGTAGTTGTAACACTGATTGGGGTTGGCCCACCTTCTCTCTCCCATTTAGGGAAAGTTCCAGTAGGCCACTGTATTCATCACTGCCTCTACCACCTTTCTCTCATCATCCATTCTCTTCACTGCTCCAAAATAGCACTGATCCGCATCACATTACAGCAGCATAAGGCAGACAGAGGCAGGCAGAAAAGGGACAGGAGAATAGACAGTAGTGCATGCTCCCTCATATGCTAATCCCCGCTTTACGACAAAAAGCTGCTATCGCCCGCAATTTTGCTAAGGGGACCCTACCACTCGTGTGTGACAACAGCGCTTGCACTGTACCTAACTCACTAACCCAGGCCGCCAACAAATGTCGCCACCTAACATGCTTCCGGCACTGTAGGAGCACATGCTCTGGTGTTTCATCCACCTGACACACAGTGCACGTCGGCGACTCAACCCAGCCATATCGAAATTGATGTGCACGCAGCAAGGTGTGATCTACCCTCAGCCTGGAAAGCATCTTCGCATCCTGGAAACATAATTTGTCCATGATCGTCTTTGTAGCGCAACATGGGTGCAAAGCATGAAAACCTCTGGCCGTAGCAGCTACATCCCAGCCCTGCTGCCATTGCAACAGAGACCACCGCCTAACCAATGCTCGGCGCATCTGCACAGAGAGCACGGGTGTGACACTCGGACACTCCTCAGTCGCTGCTTCCCGCGCAAGCCCATCTGCCACAACATTTCCTTGAATTCCACTGTGTCCCTTCACCCACTGGAACTCAACTCTGCTAACCCGTGTTGCAACCCAAAATTTCCACAACACCGTATAAATCAAGGGATCACTCACATCCAGATTCTCACATGCTCTACGCAAAAGCCTATAGCAAGCCAGGGAATCTGTGCACAGCATGATGGAGGGCAGCTCTAAATCCACAGCAACATCCAACGCCACCGAGATGGCAAGCAGCTCACAGAGCATGCTCGACGTGACTGGCTTCACTTGCCTTCTCAGTGACACTTTCAACGCCGGGACAGAAATACCCAGTCCCCCAGACAACATCTCATTACAAAACGAAGCATCACAATAAATTGCACAGTCTGCATTATTTGGTTCATAAATCTGAATCACTTCCGGGCACCAAGTCCAGGGGCTCAGTGTTCTTGCTCTGGCCACAGGGATACAGTGTCCTTGCCCTGTCCAGTCAGCCACTTGCTTGAGAAGACTGATTCCTGCTCCCGCTTCTCCTAGGATGCTCCTGGCTCGCTCATTCAATCTGCTGTAGTCCTCTAAGATACGACCTACTGGGTCAAGCTGCCCACGGCTCATATTGCGCATGCACAATACCACAAGAAGTTCCCTGGCTCTAACCTCTATCGGTGGCTCACAGCACTCCACCCACAGTGCTTGAACCGGGGTAGAAGCAACACAGCCCGATACAATGCGCAGGCAAGCATTCACTGCCACTTGTAGCACTTTCAAATGTCGCTTTGCGCCAGCTAGGAATGGCAGATGATAGTCCATAACTGACCTGAGAAATGTCCTATACACTGCAAGTAGTGCTCCTCTCGTAGCACTCCGGCCCGCACACAGTGCCCGCAGCACCGCTGTTCGGGCCAATATCTTTTCTTTCACTTTTCCAGCATTCAGCGACCAGTCTAGCGCTGCATCCAGTACTACTCCCAAATATTTAACACTTGGTTTTGGACTAACCACTTGATTCCCTACGCGCAACCGCACTTGATCAAGTGCTACCGTTGCGAAACGTGCAAACACCACCACCTCAGTTTTCACCGGGGCAAGAAGTAAACCCCGTTCAGCAAGGGAGTGCTGAACACAATCCAGGGTGCTCTGCGCCCTTTCAACCATTAGATCTAGCCTGTCACCTACAAACCACACCGCAACATCATCTGCATAGCAAACAATGTTTGCCATGGCAGAGATGTCAACCAAGACGTCGTTGATGGCAATTGCGAAAAGTGTTGGACTCAAACAACTCCCTTGGGGGAGTCCCCTGTCTGTAGTTGCAGCCTCCGACCAGCTGCCATTTACTCTTACCGCGAAAGTCCTCATGCTTAAAAGGGCCACTATAGTGTTAATCAGTTCCTGACTGACTCCCATGCTCACCAGTGAAGCGCGGACCCAGGCCATGGACACAGTATCATAGGCCGCCTTGATGTCAAGAAAGACCGCCAAGACTACCTTGCCCTGTGCCCATGCCTCTCGAATGCTGGAAAGTAAAAACAGAACAGCGTCTTGTGCACTGCGGCCTGGGCGGTACCCAAACTGCACTCCCGCTAAGCACTCATAGTATTCCACATGCCAACACAAGCGCCGGATCACCATACGCTCATACACCTTTCGGATACATGATAACAGGGCTATTGGCCGGTAATTTGCAATTTCAGACCTGTTACTCCCTGGTTTATGCACCGGGACTAAGATTGTGAAGAGCCAGGCCGGAGGAACTGGTGACCCGTCGAGAATCTGCTGAAACAAAGCTAGTAAGGACCGCTGCTTTTCATTCGTCATGCGCCTAATGGTGTCATAACCAACCCCATCTATGCCTACTGCACTAGAATCTCTACACTTAGCCAGGGACGCCTTAAATTCAAAGAAGTCCCAAGGCAAGCCACCTGTTTGAGACATCATACATGGAATTGGTGCTGGCGGGGACGACCCTGCAGCAAGGCTGTAAACACTCGCAAACCGAGCATTGAAAGCATCAGCCATTTCCTCTTTGCGCAGCACCTCACGATTGTCAATAGACGCCGTCGCGCTGTAAACCCACTCTTGTACAACTTTACTCCTACTCCGACCTAACGCCTTCCAGGGAATTTTTTCATTCTGACCTTCAACAATCAACTTTTTAGCAAAGACATAACAAAAGTGCACGAAGAATGAATCTGGAGTTTGCTAAGTGGCATTATTCCCTAATTACAATGGTTAAAACAATGTAAAACAATCAAAATGATCGTTCAGGGTCCCGTAACTCTGAAATGCCTTGACCAATCGAAAAAGTGGTCTCTCTGAGAATGAAGCTCAGGGAAATTTCTGGCTTAGATCATGTTTCAGATTTTAGGTGGGTGCAGTAGTTTTTTTTTTTAAACCATGTCACACAAGAACAAGAACAAGCAGAACAAACACAACAACAGCAAGTTGTGTTTAGTTTTCAAATTTAGGTGTGGCTCCGTACGTATGCTCTTGCACGGAATTTGACAAAAGTTGGCATAAATATATATTAGGTTACGCAGAAATCTGGCCAAGTTTGGTCGAAATATATTGAATCGGAACGGAGAAAATTTATAGTTTTAGTTTTGCTGGAAAGAGGACATCAATCATATGTAGTGTTGGGCAGAAAGGGAGGACCACCCCTGGCAATCACAGATGGTTAATGATAGGGCAATAAAACTTTGCATGGTATATAGGCGAACAGGGGGCCAACTAATCACGTGTCACTCAATGACCTTGACGCCCATTTTCAAGGTCATCATGATGCTGACTTTTTAACTATGCTCATACAACCCTAGTGTAAATTAGAAACTTGTAAACATTGGCAAGGCATGACCTTTAAAAAAAAACAGAACGAAATTCGGTACGTTCGTTAAGGGTTTACGGAAATCACAAGCATCGTTCTGCTTTGCTACCGAGTGGCTTTCCTGCCAAACAGTGAGTGTGAAATAAAAGTACAGTGTTCGGCAAAATACGTGAAGCCAGCATGGGGAGCGTTCACGAATTACATAAAGCCTGGAGAGGAGAGGGAGGATTGAGTAAATGTGTTACGATCTGTTATGATGTTGGAGTATGACGTAGAGTTTCGTAACACACAAACTTTTGATAAATTATTATTCGCAAACGTTTTCCCAATTTTTTTCGCTAAATTCTATTGACTAAACTATTTTTCTGACTTCTGTTTACAACTACTTTTTCAACATCACTGGTTATTATGCCCCTTGATACTAAGTTCAGCTTATAAAAACGAATTCATCAAAAAAAAATGTTTACAATTGGTTGGCAGAGTTCGAAAATTTAACGTAATTTGTTACGTGAAAGTTACGTAATTTGTGACGCTCCTTACGAACAAACTTAAGTGATGACTGGACACGTTACATATTTATAATACTTTCAGCATCTCTTGTAAGGGTCATTAGGTACATGCATGGACAGAATGGTGCTGTAAACTCCAGCCTATCATGCAAAGAGTCAACCTGGTCAGCTAGAAAATAAAACTAAAGTTGTCCGTCCCTTAAGGTTTACATTTTTTATTTTGTTTCTGAGATAACCATGGTGACTGAATTATGCCAATTTGCGTGGTGTTGCGTGGTATTGGACATATCTGTTTGGCAGGAAAGCCACTCGGTAGCAAAATAGAATGATGCTTATATAGAATTTCCGTCTATTCCTAAACTATCGCATCGAATTTCGTTCCTTTTTTTTGCAATGGCCATGCCTTGCCAATGTCTACAAGTTTCAAATTTACACTGCGGTTCTATCTACGAAGCATGGTTAAAAAGTTACCATAGTGACGACCTTGAAAATCTGTAGCAAGGTCAGTGATCGACACATGGTTAGTCGGCCACCCTTTCGCCTACATACCATACAAAGTTTCATTTCCCTAACATTAACCATCTGTGATTGCCAGGGTTGGCCCTTCCTTTCTGCCCCACCCTGCATATACATGGCTATCTGTATGATAATAGAATAACTTAGTTTCTGAATAAAGAAGGCACCAAAAGTTCACATCAAGATCATCGTGTAGGAAGCATAGGATAACCAATGACGTCGAGTGAGTTCTGCAAACAATCACGAGCAGGCTAGATCACGAAAATAAGTCGTGATGACGTTCCTTAACTCATTAGCTTGACAAGACGACTGTGCATGCAACAATGTATATAAACATTATTGTAATTGTTTGTTTGCAGAAGGGTTCTGTGGTCATGTTTATGGATTGGAACTCGATTCTGAAGTGCCCCATCACCGTTCATGCAGTGGAAACTCAACTACGAATAGACGCTACAGACAACTTCTTTGAGAGAAGGTGGCTTAGGAAGCCTTTGGTCATGGGGGGGGGGAATGAGGCTTAATGGCGCGTCGACAGCTTGGTCATTAGCGCCAACCTCAGTCACAGTGCAGTGGTCCAGGTTGCCACTGAACCACACATTACAGAGATATTATTCAAACCCCTAACCTAAATCTTGTCATACATCTGTACCTCCTGCAAAAATTGAAAAACACCGGACAGGAGGACAGACTTATCGCCCAATTGACGCACAATGTCATGCGGAAGACGGAAACGACGACGAAAACCAACATTCAGGAGGGTCAACCCCCCGCAAAAGGAAACAGTGAGTAAGTCGAGTGTGACCAATGCGCTTTGGTCATGGGTTTCCACTGTTTGATTGGGGATGGGGTACTTCGGAATCGAGTCACTATCCACAAACAAAAAGCAGAGGACCTTTATTATCTACCGATATCCGCATCTCAGCCCTCTTGTAACAATCCAAGGATGCAGGAACACAACAATGAACTGGTTCTCAGCACCCGATTCAGCACTCGATTACAATACAATGTTTTAAAGGTTTAAAGGGTTTAAAACCGTTTAAAACTCCTGGTCATCTGCCCGAAGCCCTAAGGCCCTATTTCTGCAACAGCCAGATTCCCAGGCGGTCACCCACCCAAGTATCAATCCAGCCCAATGCTGCTTAATTTTGTTACAATACAACGATGCAGGACACAACAATGAACGAGGGCTATTCTCTGCACTGATGAACTAGTTCTCATCACGTCCCATTGTGTAAATGCAATTTACTTTCTAAACGGTAAGTTATTTTTCACCATAATAAATTCTGAAAACGAGTAATATAGGTAACATTTCAAGCATTAAAATTCATGAAAATATGACGACCATTGTGAAAATGTATAGTTGCTCCTTTAAAACTTTCTTTCAAATCTGTAGTTTCGGCGGTACATTTTTGTTTGCTTGTGGAGATTGTTAGTTTCTATGTAAAATATCAGACGAACTGACAAGGTTGCCTGTTGAACAGCAAACAAAACCAAAAAAAAAAAGGATTGGGGGGGTGGCTTTTTATGAGGACCTCTTTATTTTAAGGCACTTCAAATATTTTGGCCTAATCGGTGTTACGGATCATCGAAAAGACTTTGTTTAAACGTTTTCGATTATTTTATAGATTTTTTTCATGGTCCTGTCTACCAAAAGGGCAAGAAAGTAAAGAAAAAGGGTAAATTAGGGGAGGGGTAGGTGGCTTCAGCCCCAATGTAGGGACGATCTTGCGCACCGACTTCCGACACAACCATCTCCAACATTATATTCCGTGGTATATTCCTAAATATCTCCATCAATCAACAAATCAAACAAATCCTCGAATACCAAATTCGAGGCCATAATAGAACATTATACGAAAAAGTAAACGGTTTTTTTCCTTTCCGCCTTGCATTGTTGGACTACTCCGTGCATTACATCATTATTGGAATCGCGTGTTTATTTATTGTCGGGCAAAGATGCGGACAACGTAGATAAATAAGTTACCGCCTGCTTCCCTCGTGCTACCCTCGCCTGCGGCCCACGGCATTGTTAGTTCTCAGCACTCGGGAACCAGGTGATAACCTATACTTGGCTAACTGGCTAATTCGTCGTTGAATAGCCTACTGGATGTGTACTGATGGATGATTTCGAAATCTTGAACACAGTGATGCGGTACTAAAATAAACGTGAAATTACAGGACGGAGAGCCAAATGGGGGTGAATCAGTGATAAATAAACGTGTTTTTAAAAACATTTAACAAATAAATTATAATAATGAAGAACAGGATAGACGGTTGTGTCAACTTGGCTAGCGTTAGCCTTCCCTGGTAATGCAACCTTCGTTGGGTAGGGCATGGCCACTAAACTAACTGGCCCGATCTACAACGACTTAAAGTTGGTAGACAAAATGGATGCCACGACTGTCCCATTTGTTGAGGTGTGTTCAGGAATTGGCAACTCACATCGGCGAAATTTTGTACGGTGAGTCGCAACGTCTGTTGGCATCTAGTGGCGGTTTTCAAAATATAATTTTAATTTTACGTAGATTTGCGTGGCAAATTTTTATTATGTATTAAAGTATTTTTAAAGCGTTTTTAAGCTATCACTCAGCCACAGTTAAGCTATTTCGCTGCGCTTGGAAAAAAAAAAGCGACACGTTCGTGTATCCAGAAAGTGTTGCAAGGGAAGGAACGTTGGCATTTTTGTACGGACGGTGTTGCCCTCGGTTGACAGAAAGAGGCAATCATCGCTTAAGTGGCGTTTTCGGCGGCCATATTTCCCAGCCTAGTGGCGGATGCTATTTTTCATTCAAGATCCGGCCAGTACTGTAGATAGCTCTGGGTAGGGTTAGAGCTATCCACCGACAAAGTTACCGGATTGATGAAAGTATTCAACCGCGTAGAAAAGTGGGAAATTTGAAGGAATAAGATATAAACATTACTGATAAATACAAGTATTTAAATCAATAATTAGTAAGTATACATTCGCTAGTGTAAATGCTATCTTGAACAGTGATGCAGTACGACAATAAACGTCTAGTTACAGGAGACCCAAACGGTATTGATTAGTGATAAATAAACATATATCTGAAAGCTCTATAATTAACAAATAAATTAAAAAATAAAGAAAAATATGGGAGACGGTTTAGTTAGCATGGCTAAATTCGCTTGTGTAAGTACCCCTTCCGCACATAAGGAATGGAGAATTTGTCACTTCACTCAATAATACTAAATTTGTTTTGTTGTATTATTAATATTTATAAATAAGCATTAAAAACAAGCATAACTGAGCGTAAATTTGTTTGTGTCATTGCACTCTAGCTTGATCCCGAAATACTCCTTCAGACAACAACAATACCATCCCTTCTACAAACTTTCCTTGCTACATTGTTGATAGAACTTACTTAGGGGGTTCTGTCAACAATGCTTTGTAGCAATGCTGCATTGTTGGGAATCCACGACGAGAACCATTTTCGTGGTGGTGTAATATGTTTATACCACACGCATCTGGCTCTCGTCGTGGATTCCAAACAATGCACCATTGTTACAAAGGATTGTTGACAGAACCCCCTCAGTGAGTTTTACCAACAATGTAGCAAGGAAAGTTTGCAGAAGGAATAGTTTTGTTGTTGTCTGAAGGGGTAGTTCGGAATCAAGCTAGAATTCAATGATGCAAGCAAATTTATACTTATTAATGCTTATTTTAATGCTTATTTATACTGATAAGTAATTTTAAAAAATGTATCGTTGTTGTATGAAGGACAAATTCTCATTTACCTTGTTTGACGAAGGAGTATTTACGCAAGAGAATGCGAATTTAACACTTCTGACTCACCATCTGCCGTATTTTTCATAAATTATAATTTTGTTGTTAAACATAAAGCTTTCAAATATACATTTATTTATCTCTAATCAAGTTCAGTTGCTTCTCCGTCTTGTAATTACATGTTTGTTGTACCGATTTACTCGTATTTACTCGTATTGATACAAGTGAATTTTTGCTGGCATGTAGTTGATTTTATAACTTGTGCTTATGAGTAATGTTTATCATATCAAAAACCAAAACTGGTAAAAGGGGCCGCCAAGTTCCGGATGGTTCGGTCCTTCACAGGAGTGTATCTACACACCAAAACATTCGCCAAGTTAATCACACCGCTTAATAGTTCGATGGTTAAATGAAAACTAGAACATTGCTACTAAGTTGGCGAATGTTAGCGAATGTTTTGGTGTGTTGATATGACTCCTTTGAAGGGCCGAACCATTCAAAACTTGGCGGCCCCTTTTACCAGTTTTGGTTTTTGATATGATATCACTACTTTTTTTAAAAATTGTGTATTTACTCAACTCCACGACCGTGCAGATTTGTAATAAAGTGCCACGTCAACAAGAAATTGGTTTGCAACATTTTGCTATTACCTTTTGCTTATAGGCCGAACCATTCTCAACTTAGTCACCTCTTTATAGGTTTTTGGTTTGGATAATTTGTTTTATTTACTTAGTTTTGGTGTGTTGGTATCACTCCTTTGAAGGGCCGAACCACTCTCAACTTGGTGGCCTCTTTAGCAGTTTTGGTCATTGTTTATTTTTCTTAGTTTTTACAGTTGGTTTATTTTTCATGAATTGGACGTGAATACAATTTCTTTGACAAAGTTGTTTAGATTTATGGTGATACACTAGTGTGTGTTTAGGCACGCACGTCAGTTTACACGATGTCATTGTCCGAACTTTGGCCGTCCAATGAGAGACAATGCCGACAATACTAACAATAAGGGGTCGGACGAATAAAGAAGAAACATATTCGAATATTCGCCAAAAAATATTCGAATATTCGATTATTCGTTCAAAATTTATTTTTCCTTGTTTAGGCCCGACCCACTCCCTCCAAAAAATTACTGTTTTTTCACTAAATACCTACGTTTTTATTTATTCTATTGTCAATGCAAGTCCTTATAACATGCTTCAATTACCAGGGATGAAACATTTATATTCCCCACTGTCTATAATCCAGATAGCAGTCATACGTACGCTGTGTTTCCGTCATATAAGCGTAAATATTTCTCCATTCGTTTGCAGTTTCGATGCTCACTAGTGTGGCTTGTGGGTCCATCTGTTGACAACCTCTGTAAGCTTCATCCCAATCATCGGTAACGTTCACACTGAAGTAATAGCAACCATCGTCGATTCGTACGAAGTAATTCGGGCAGCAGACCATTGGATGTGGTTTATACGCACCATCAAGTGAACCAAAGACCGTTGCAAGCAACAAAGCTATTGAAAGAAAAAAATGAATAAGCTATTTCATTTCAATATTCACCAAAACAGCTAGGTTGCCTCCCGTATTAACTACAACCTAATTTATTTGCAACGTAAATGAATAGCTGAAAAGAGTTAGGGCGCGTTTACGCAATGACTCGCTTTTGCATTCTCGCAGCTAGAATTTAATCACGATGGCAAAGTCGTCATTGCCGTGGTAACAACGCTACCTGGATCAGCTAAATCCGACGACGTCTGAGTAAATGCTTTAAGTCTTATAATCCGTTGCAATAAGATAAAGAATTCATCCTGACGAAATTTTCTCATTCGCTTCTGAACTCGCATTATCAAATGATTTCGTTGCGAGTCGACGTAGCCGAAACCGCCGCCATGTTGGAATTTCAGATAATTTCTAGCTTCTAGCTGCGAGAATGCAAAGACGAGTTGTTGCGTAAACGCGCCCTTAGGCATTGAAATTATTCAAAAATGCTGAAATTCTCTGTAATAATAATAATAGTAATAATAATAATTATAATTTATTTTCGTATAAGCAAGAAAATGAGTAAACAGTTTGTTTGTGTAGCTCAATATAATTACCCGTAAAATATTATTATATTTACAATTAAAATACAATTGCACTTAATACAGAAATATGTTAACAATTTATTAACATGTTAACTTATACTTAGCTTTAAAATTAGTATGTAAAAACAAATATATATATAAATTAGGTTGTTTTAATTTTCTGTTCATTTCCCCAGTAGCCATTCCTTTATTCTTTTTTCATAACATAATATGTTGATTTTAGGTTTCTTAAATTTTCTGGCAATTTATTGAATATTTTTGGAATTAAGTAGTTCAGATTTCTTTTTCCATATGAATTTCGCCATGCAGGGATTTTTTTTAACAATTATTATTATTGCTTCTGCTTTTTCTTAGTAGTGGGTTTTATAGTCTTATGAAAAGTAATTTTGCGTTATTATTCCATTATTTAGGAGTTGTTCAATACTGAAAATATTATTTTCTTTTGCAATTTATATTTTTTTAAATATTTATTTGTCATAAATAAAGCTTTTAATGCCTAAAGTAATAGTAAGTAATAGTAATGACGGAGAAAGGGCAATAAGATCTCGGAAAGGTGTTTCTTAAAGTGATTATATATTTTAAGAAGAAAAAAATACATATTCAGAGCAACATCGGTAATCGAAATTGTCTGACACATTCGTATTACTGTGGCATTTTTTTTTTTTGCTTTGTTAATCCAATAATTGAGAGATGCTCTGTGAAGTTTCTGAATTCTGTTTTACTATCTGAAATACTCCGTGGTGTTCAGGAGAGTAGGGAACAATCTTAGATTAAGGGTTTTTAAATTTCTTCACACTTTCTGTCCAAGCACGATCATTAAATTGGTAGATGGTTTATCCACATAATACAGCCATAATAAAGGTTTTAAAAGCAACTTTAGCCTAAAAATAATCAACATGCAAGACTACCTGTAAACGGGATTAAAAATTTATAAAATGTCTTGCAAAGTGTTGCCAGCTGATCCTACCAGTGTAGGTAAGACCCTAAACACCATAATCAATACGTAAGATTTTCCGTAAACTGGATGTGAGGATTGTAAAGACAGGCTTGCAAAAGTGAATGGCATTTGAACCCAACAGTGTGCGACAACTCCTTAAAAATTCTCTAACACGTTGAACTACCTGTAAACGGAGTAGAAATTTGTAAACAGAGGCTTGCGAGCGGGGCAGCTGATCATAACAATTTACGTAAGACCCTAACAAGCATAATGAACACGTATGGCTCTCTGTAAAAGGGAGGATTATAAAGCCAGGCTTGCCAATTGTGGCATTTGAGCGCAACAGTGCGGGCAAAATGGTTAAAAAATTAATCGACAAACAATACTAACTAATTATAAACAGGAAAAAACATTGCATAGGTTGGCTTGCAAAAGTGGCATTAGAACTCAACAGTGTAAATTATATTCTAAAAAAAAAGCTAATCAACACGTAAGGTCCTTCGTTTAATACAATTGGTGGATAAACTAAGTCCATGCATCTGCTGATCGTCTTCATTCGCTAAGAAATTTAATAATCACCCACTGCTTTTGCATGGGCAGTGGGTGATTATTAAATTTCTAAATAATAATTATTGGAAAATGAGTGTTCATGCCTGACAGAACGAAAACCGAAACCAAAATTACTATTATGAGTAAAGCTTACCAGCAGAGAATAACGGTAATCCAGCCATAATAAAGGCTTGAAACGCAACTTTAGCAAGAAAAAATTGTGTGGCTGGTTAGGTACCGCACTCGCGCACTTGAATAGATAAGGTATATACGCTATTCCATCGTATCATAGGTTACTGTTACGCAAACATATAAAAAAGATAGATTAGGTCCACATTGTCGTTTCTTAGCCGTGACCGTTATCAGATTAGACGATAACTAGAATGAGTATTAACTTATCAGTCACTGTGATATGTTAAGCATTCGAACACCCTTATTACAGATCTAAATCGTCTTAAAATTACTCTTAAAGGAACTTACGGTAAATTAGTTTGATCTTTCTTTGGTCGGAACATTTTTTTATTCAAATGCAATGAGTTGATGCAATGAGAAGAAAAAAGTTTAAAAATTATTCCTGATTGAAACCTACTGCTCAGTAATCGAACTCATTTGAATTTCTGTCCTGTTTATGCTTTAAAAAATAAAGAATAAATCACAAGTTAAAGGGTAAACGAAACAAAGAGCCTGCATTAAAGACTGGCCTTGTGAGGATACAAGATACACTAATCTGCGAAAGAAAGAAAAGACAACTGCCACGAATGAGACGCGAACCCACGACTTTCTGCTGACTGTTTTCTTCGTTTACCCTTTACCTTGTGATTTATTCTTTATTTATTAGTCGCGTTGCTCGCATTGTCTAGGGCTGTATTCTCAAACAATTTGGCCAATCAGGTTCAACCTTGGTACATAGTTAAGCTTAACTAGTTGCTAATGTTGTCCAATTTTTAAAGTCTCGTCTGGTAAATGGAATTTGAAGCATATTACCGTGCTTTTTCTTGAACAGTTTCGTGTTCACCCATGTTTGTTTTTATTTCAGACATCTCGCATGTACCATTAAATTTAAAATGTTTAATCGAGTTTTGAAGCAAAACTTAGTTTTGCAATGAGTTGCTGACCTTTAAATCTAATTTTATAGAATTTATTTTATGAGTTTTCTTTTTAGATTTTTGGTGCATCAAGTAGGTAGGCTATATGTATATAATATTATTATACTCTAAACCGTTTGAAATAAATATTCTAACAACGCTTTGACAAAAGGTTCTCAAATGGGAAAAAGACGTTGAATAAATAAATTAAACGAATTCAAATTATATTTAATACTTAAACTGAATAGTGCACAGTTTACTTGATTTCTATATTTTAAGTTATACTTTATCACAAAATACGTCAGTAACACACATCAGGAAAATGGACGTTGGGCCATTACGTGACGGCACCTGATTATAACCCTATTTCAAGTGTACTGAATTCCTTAAACGAATGGATATGGCAATAACAACATATTGTTGCACGGTTACAATTTTCTGTGCAAATCGCAATCGTCATTACCAATATATTAAAAACCTACCGAGCATAGTTTTGTGAATTTTGTTCCTGCATCGCCTCCGTTAAAATTTGGTGTGTGATGGTACGGAGTGGCCTTTGTAGACAGGCTGCTGTGGTGCAGATAGCACCTTAACGCAGAATTTCGATTGGTCGTGCCATTCTGGAGTTATGGGGCCTGCATGATTAGTTTCATAGTTTTACATTGTTTTAAACATTGGTATTAGACAACTCTGCAAATGCCAGTCGGAAAACGTACGCTCAGATTAAACAGATGCTAACTATGCCGGAAATAAGTAGTTGTTCACAAAAAAGAAACGATTTGGGTTTCCCCATAACAGCACGGGGGAAAGAAAGGATACCAAACTGGAAATAAGCTGTTGTAAGTTATGTCACAGTGTCTGCTTTGGTGACACTAAGCTCTTATTGCAGGCTTGAGGGCAAAGGGGCAGAATGTTTTACAGTTGTAAGGACATGTTTTTTTCCTCTTTAATTTTAACACGACAAACACGGGAAACATGCACCAACTGCATTATCAACCGATAAATATGAGACTATCCGGGTTCCCCCTAGTAGTAAGGAAATGAACACAGAGGGCCCAGAAGTCCACCCGCCGCCATCTTGGTTGATGTCACCTTCGGTTGATGATGTCACTACAAAGAAAATCTACAGGCCGAGCGTAAGTTTAAAGTCAGCATCTTGGATTCCGTCACATCCCGTCCAAGTGCATTATGGGTAATAAAAACGGCGGTACCCATAGGTGGGCAGCCCCCAAAATGACGTCTGGCAAGTTCGTTTTCGGTTTCGGCTAGTCAATACTACAGGTATCGATGCAAGATATTTAATAATATTCAAAATGGCTGATATTAACTGTGACATCATACAAGAATTTTTTTATTCATTTAAACATAGAATAAACTCCATCTTTAAAATGGATGATATTAGGCCTGGTTTCAGTTGAAAGCAATCTATCATCTGATTTTGTCCTTCATTCAACGTCTGACACTGCTGATATTTAAGCACGTCTGTAAAAGAATCGTACGTACATAGACTTTAGCTTTACAGAATTTGAAAATATGCGTGTTCATGTGAGTTATCTTCAGCACATGAAGATGTGTGACGTTTTAACCGAAAAATAAAAGGTAATTGTTTGGAAACCTTACTTTTCACGCTATCGACCTTATTCACCTACCTATCGATTCCTTTCGTCGTCAGGGTTCCGAAAATCATAACAAAAACGTGTGCAAACGCTTTTTTATTTTAAAAAAATTATTAAAACACGCTAAAACGCTACGCACAACTGTCGTTCCGTCATCGCGATGCTGCGAGGTGGATGGGCAACAAGAAAACCTGATTCCGTGCCCCTGAGTATACGGAAATTGTCTCGTTCCGGTAGCAGACGAAATGGCTGAAGCAGACGAAAATAGGTTGGTGTATATCGATATTTGCGGCCGGAATCACAGACCGCAAGGGCGCGCTTCGCGCGCATTATTATATGCATCGAGAATTGGTGTAATCAGAAAAAGTATGACGCAAGCATTTGTGAAACAAGGAGGTAGCATAATTTGTTCCTTGTTTCACAAATGCTTGCGTCATACTATTTCTGATTACACCAATTCTCGATGTATATGATAATGCGCGCAAAGCGCGCCCCTGCGGACTGTAAATCCGGCCACAAATATCACCGTCTGCCTAGGAAAGAGATAATTTTCGTTTAGTAACGTTCTGGTTGAAATCAGGTTTTCTAGTTGCGGAATCATCGCGTAGAATAGCTGCCGCTTCTAGCCTGTTGTGCGTAGCATTTTAGCGTGTTTTAATAATTTTTTTTTAAATAAAAAAAACGTTAGCGCATGTTTTCGTTATGATTTTTGGAACCCTAACGACGAAAGGAATTGATAGGTAGGTGAATTAAGTCAACAGCGTGAAAAGTAAGGTTTCCAAACAATTACCAAATAAAATAAATACAATAAATAACCTGTTTGTATTATTTCTTCATTTTTTTATACTTGTATTACCATTTACGTTTGTACTATATGAAACTGCTGATAAGGAAAAAACAGGCAGCAAAAAGTGGTTGGGTTGCACTGCATCGCACTGGCTTTCAAGGCCATGCTTTCAATGCCAAGGTCAAAAAAGAGCAGCTTGAACCTATACCTCAGGCTTTCCGCCTTCTGTTGAAACGATGGATCTTCACATGAATCAGTGTCAGTTTCTAACCCTGAATAAAACAATGTAGACCAGCACATCAACTTTCATTACCTGTTTGTGTGTGACGGACGGAGCAACCCAACAAGTTTCTGACTTCAAGATTTAAAAAAAACATGTCTATACTATTTTAGGTTCTGGTTGGCCACTCGAAAATCTGTATTTTATGATCGTTTTCAATCGCCTGTCACGTGTATGCACTAATGTTGGCGGTGACTGGAACCTTGTACACGCATTGAGCGTCTGGCGTACATAATGTTTGCGACGTAAGGCCTAACCCTACCTTGGCTGTCGGTACGGTTTTTGCTACTGACTAGGTACGTCTTACCGTTCTCTGAGTACGTCAGTGGCAATGCCGTCCTCTTGAATTCGTTGTTTCAGCATCCGTGTTGAATACAGAGCCTTAATGTATTAGAAGACATTCCCAACAATCTTCTTAGCGTGTAAATTCAAAGGCTTTTCACGTTGGGAAAGTGATGAAGCGAGCGATACGGTAGCCATATTGGTTCGTCTGCTCGAAGAGAAATTTTACCAGGCATGATCAATCCATTTTCCGAAAATACGCGCGAATGGCCAACCAGAATCTAAAATAGTATAGTAATGTTAATTTTCGTCATATACCAAGCTCAGGGTGTTTACCTTATAGGATGTCTCGTTGTTTTTTTTTAATTTAGTTTCTTTTTCTTTTTATATTTTTTTCTATTACGTTTATTATCCGCTTCCTGTTCACTATTGTATGCAAAGCGAATTTTAACACAAGTAAGCATTTGTTGATTTTTACTGGTAAAGAATAATACTACGTAAACATTGTGGTAGGTATCATTTTTAGACAATAGTTGGATGCTGTTGCGCAAACATCGTTAGCCGTCATTCATACTCTTTTGTTTTACAAGTTTCAGTTATTTAGAGTAATGCTTTATTTTTTCTTTTATTAAATGAGTCGACGAAAAAAAACACACATTTGTCATCATAAAGGGAGAAGGTACCAAATCTACTTAAGTACTTTAATAGTAAAAAGAAACAAAATGCTTACTTGTATTAAAATTCATTTGCAGACGACAGCGACTTGACGATGTGGGAAGCAATACTGTCCAAGCAAGTCGGTGCCGGTGTGGAATACGAAGCAGAGTCGACCACTCGCTGAGGCAAAATGAATTCAAAAGACCGGAGCAAAATCAACCACAACGATGAAAAATGGTGGATAATAACTGTGCTACGTCATTTTGGACGTTTGCCCAAAGCAATTACTGGCAGGTGCATGCGATGGGGTCATTTCTAAAATGGAGGTGTCTTAACCGATAAGCTAATTGTTCCTACATTATTCAAACGATCGTATCAATAGCCTCGAAGAATCGGAAACGTGTTTCGTCACAAGTCTGAAACATGAAAAGACCAGGAGACAAAAAAATAATAAAACTGAAATCGAAGTTGAGAATTTTCTTTTCATTTTGTTCTATATTTTATTATTTTTTTGTTTACATTTCTTTAAAGCATTACTTTTAAAGTTATTCCTTAAACTAGCTTTTGAGGAAGGATTATTTATTGGGAGCAAAATAATCACAAATACAACGATCCATTGTGAACCAGCCTTATCTCATTTATCCAAGTTTATAACTCAACCCTTTACCCTCGGAAAGTGGTTAGAAGGAAAACAAGTACCAAAGTATTATCAAACAGAAAGTCACTATTTCTCTCCAAATCATGTCGTAGCATGTTGGAGTTTTTTTAAATCAAAATTTCTTTTCGTATATACTATATCCCAAAACTTTCCCACAATCATGCTTTAAAACCCTTTCTCATGCATCACCCGTCATCACATGTGCAACTGCTACGATGGTGCCAACATTGTTAGATGCCACTGTCGCTGAGGCTGTGAGCGTCGAGCCGCAGTCCGTCATCGAGGTAACTTCAGGATGGCTACCAAAACCAATGCCCACCTACTCCAACTGTTCAGCGAAACAACGTAAAATGACAAAACGATTCGAGGTGGGGCCATGCAGTTGGTATGGTGTTTGTACAGTTAATGTCCATCCTCAGTTGAACAAAGGAACGATCGTTACCTGTGTGACTAAATTCACAACCGAATTTGAAATCGTTGCCCTCTGTGCCGGTGCTTCAGAAAATAAAGTAAACACCTATCTTCGTTTTAACAACTCCTATATTGAAGAAAGGCGATAGTTTAAATCCAATAAACTGCCATCCAATTGCTCTCACAGGCGTACCTTTTAAAATCATGGAGACAATCATTAAGTGTGTCATGTAGAAATTCATTGTAAGATACTCGTTACTTGACAACAACCAATTCGGTTTTCGAAAAAATTCTTCTACTGTGATGAATTTACTTACTTCTTTGGATGAATGGACCAGACATTTGGCTGCCGGTATCCCAATTGATGTAATTTTTATAGACTCCGCAAAGGCTTTTGACTCTGTCATTCATCATAAGTAATAGTTATTGGTGACAAACTCATGGATATCGATTTTTAACCGAGGGCTGCGAGGATTTGTCTTGCGAGACTATGCAAATGTAGGGGGACGCAGACCCGAGACTTTTGCATAGTCAAGCTGGACAAATCTTCGCAGCCGTGGGTTAAAAATCGATATCCGTGAGTTTGTCACCAATAACACATTTATATCACGGTTAGGACGTCAAGCTAAATCGTATTTAATAACGTGTTTGTGCTTTGTGAAAATTGCTTCAAGAAGTCATACAATTTTAGTTTGTGGAAGGGGAAGTGTGTGATAGGCAGACGATTCCTTTCGCTCAACATTCATGGAGGGAGGGGGTGGGAATTAGACAGTCTAAGCGTCGGGTGGCAAGCTTGGAGCTTGCTTGTGTTTATCGAAGTGTTTATCGTGTTTGGAGCGAATATTTCGATATGTGACACTATAAAGTGACATTGCTGGGACATTCTTTTTAGGTATGTAATTCATTTTGTGCGTTTGAAGTTTGAGAATTGTTTAAAAAATAAGGTAATAGGATATCGGTATAATTGTAGGTCATTCCATTTTAGTTTGTGGAGAGAAGCGGTGGTGGGGGAATTAACACGAAGTAAATAAGCTTAGATATAAGTGGTTTGTTAGCCCCTGATACGGGCCACACATTTGAGAGTTTGCAGGGATAGGATTTCTTTTCTTTTGAGTAATTAGTTTTTTACGTTTTTATTGCGTTACGTTTTTTTTGCATGTTGTATTTGGTTGTTGGTGTGTGCGGTACCGGTCGCGTGATCTGGAAGTGTCAAATGTGTGGGTTATCGGCAAAAGTGTTAACGCCTGGCATGCACTGCCTAATGATTAATTGTCAATATTGCAAAAACCAGACTGCGATCATTGGATCTCTCACCATTTCTTTTAAGATTCAAGTAGATGTTTTCACCATAACGGTGTTCCATCTTTCCAGCTCCCGATACATATTCTTGAATATTCTTGATTATCTTGATTATTCTTGATTATCTTGAACTAGCGGAGTCGCTCGCTTCGCTCGCTCATTCCGAGTCGTTCTCGCTCACTCACTCCCCCTGGTCTCGCCCCCCCCCCCATTTAATTTGCCGTTCGGTCGGTAGATGGCATCGTATGTTCGCGCTGCTGGCCGTTGCGTTCCGGGCGTTCCATCGGTAGATGGCATCGTATGTCCTGCTGGCTGCGCTGCAGATGCAGATGACTGCTTCGTATGTCCTGCTTGCTGCTGCTGCTGGCTGCCTTGCGGATTTAGTGTAATTATATAATTACTAGCGGAGTCGCTCGCTTCGCTAGCTCATTCCGCATCGTCTCGATCCCCTACCCCTCCACCCTCCCCTTCCCCCGTCTCGCTCCCCCCCTCCTCCCATTTAATTTGCCGTTCGGTCGGTAGATGGCATAGTATGCTCGCGCTGCCGGCCGTTGCGATCCGGGCATAGCTACTATCTCAGCGGGGCCTGGCTGCTAGTCTTATAATTTGCCGTTCCGTCGGTAGATGGCATCGTATGTCCTGCTGGCTGGCTGCTGGCTGGAGATGCAGATGAGTGGTTCGTGTGTCCTGCTTGCTGCTGCTGCTTGCGGATTTAGTGTAATTATATATATAGATATAGATACATATTACTGTACCAAACATAAGTAGACCAAACATAAGTAGTACCAAACATAAGTCTCTCCCTTCAGCGCATTTGCGGGATAAAGTTGTTATTATTATTCAATCCGTAGTAGCAACGGGCGGTGTGTACAAAGAGCAGGGACGTAATCAACGCGAGCTTATGACTCGCGCTTACTGGTAATTCCTCGTTCACGCCGGACAATTCCAAACCCCGATCCCTATCACGAATGAGGTTCAGCGGGTTACCCGGTCCTGCCAAACTGGGGGAGGACACATGCTGATTCCTTCAGTGTAGCGCGTGTGCGGCCCAGGACATCTAATAAATTATTATTATTATTACCTATACCTTAACTACATACTATTAACTATACAAATGGATATATCGGTACCAAAAATTAAAATATGGATAATAAAACATTATGCTGATTGAAAAAATTTAATACCAGGAAAAATGAAATATACATGTGATGAAAATTGGAACTTTATAGAACATGTAATTGGAATTATAAAAAAAAATGATGACAACTTATACAAAAAATATGTAAACTCAAAAACATATTAAATGTTAAACACAAACAAAAATAATCTATAATGCACAGATAAAAAGTATAATAAGTTATGGAGTAGAAATTTGGGGTAATACTACAGAATATATATTAATTCAGAGATTACAAAAAGTTCAGAATAAATTAGTGAAGGTATTGTTTGAGAACAACTAAAAGAAAAAGAAAACAATTGAGTTATTAAAAGAAAATGAATTATTAAAAAAAAGGGATTTAAAAACTATACAATTACAATAAAAAATTATTATAGCAATAAAGTATCAGCAAAAACATTAGTAAATTGCGTGGAGGTAAAAGAAAATATTAAATGCCACAATAGAATAATTCTTATGGAAAAGAGGAAAAACATGTTATTTTTCTAACTATTTATTGAACATCCAGAAAACATGTTAAACTATGCAAATCTGAATGAACTTAAAACAAATTAAAAAACTTATATTGTTAAAAATCAATATTAAGGTAAGATAAACATAGACAATGACGTAATAAATCATAATGATAAAGTAAGATGATGTAAAATAATGCATGTATTTATGTAACTTGATGTAATATAATAGTATGTAACTATGTATCTTGATACAATATAATGTGTGTATATATGTAACAATGTAATAATGTATTGAATGTATTGTACTATATCTCACACAAGCTTTGCAAAATGCTTCGAGATAATTGCAATTTGTAATTGTAATTTATAATAAAGTTATTATTATTATTATTATTATTATTATTATTATTATTA
>JAHWFP010050164.1:106174-119941 GCA_023313725.1 Lithobius niger | reverse complement strand
TTATTATTATTATTATTTCCACTCTTTCCATTGGTGAACCAGATTACAGATACTCTTATGTTTAATTCTTTCCACCACTACTGATAAACCCTCTGACAGTTCTGAGTAGCGACCAGTTCAAAGTTGAAACTTATTAATTAAACACTTAAAATTTTCAACCTGGATGTCAGTTCTCTTCAGGACTGGAAACAATAGCACTTCATCTTGGATATGCCATCATATAAGATAAGAATGTCACTGCAGATTATTTATAACAATAAAGATAACTGAAATCAGGGAATAAAACTTTACGTCCGTAAATAATAAGCTTTTAACCTGGAGCTGTGGACACCACCTGACCAACGTAAGCTTTATGAACCCATACTAGCCGAATCGTTTCTTCCGCACGCTTAAATGGCATCATATTACTACTTTTTACGAGATTTCTCTTTACAAGTCGTATGCTTCTGACAGACATTCCCAGCTAAAATTATCAAGAAAATATTCAACCAAGAGACCCTAATGAAATGCTAATTTTTTCTTTTGTTTCAGTTAAAACCGAAAACGACTTAGCTGTGTGCAGTCAGCCTGGTGTCAGCACTCGCGGCTAATGGTTATAATGTGTGTTTTACACCTTCAACTAAGATGTGCAATTCTTGGTTCACATCTTATCACAGACAACTATCTAGTTTTCTTGCAGGAAGCTTACATGTCAGCTCCATGTAAACTCTTCATTGCTATCTTTTCCTTCTTTAGAGAATAGTATGAAACGTTATCCATTACAGCAACTCTGTTTGGTTATACATTTGCAACAGCTAAGTTTCAAATCTATCTCCCTTTCCTTTTGTTGCTTGAAAACTGAGATCAGAAGCAGGTACAAAATTCGTTTTCATTTCCTCCATGTAAAATAATGAACATTCCCTCTTTTCCAATTGGCGGCTTTAAACCAGTTGTCAGCCCTTTTCGAAACGCATTAGGCTTGCTCTTTACAGTCATATCCGTCCAACACTTGATTTCATGTGGCCAGTTCGTTGATTTAGAGTCGTCCAAATAATTGATATTTTTCTTCTTATTTCCTGAAACTCTTTTCGAAAGCTTGATTTTCTCCCATATTTAATATTTAATAACCAGGAAGTGTAAAGTAGTTCAAGCAAGCCCTATTCACTCGCTCCGAAATCTAGCCACAATAGCGGCCGGACTACTCACGATCAAAACGTGGTGCGTCATCTGTTGTATCTGGCCGCAAGCTGTTGTCTCCAACTACTTCCGGGCAAATCCAAGATGGTGGCAACGTGTGCTCACGGCGACTGTTCGAGTGATTGTAGGCGCTAGACACGTGGATAGACGTCACTTCACCATTGTCGGCATTTGGCTCTCTCGTGGCAAATTTGAGAAACTAGAGTATTCTAACCGTATGTTGGGTCGCGGTGCTTGTGAGGTAAGTATAGCGAGTGAGTTATCCCGTAACGAATTGTAGTTATTAATCCAAGGTTAAAATAAAGCAATGCATCAAAAAATATAGCAAACTCAAGAATGACAATTACGTCTGCAAATCTTTCACATACACAATATAACAACAATACGACTGAGTTCTTCTGATTCCGCATCACAAGAGTACAGGTGAATTACATAGTGAAGTTAACTGTCTGAATAACAATAAAAAAAGTACAGCAATAGTTTATTCGTTGTAAAAAATTACTAAGCTTACTCTTCGTTGGCATGGAAAATTCATTCATATTCACAAATGAACTTTCGTTTCTTATGGGTGCAGGGGACATCATTCCAACACAAACCATTTTTTCTTGTTGGCCACAGCTCTAGGCAATCTTCAGTTCCGCCCTCATTATCAGGTTGTTTTGGACACCAAACAGTGTACCCAAATGGTTCGTTGGCTCCGATCCATTCCCATTTGCCTTCCTCTTCACGATCAGACCCACCAAGCAACCATTTCTCATTCACCTCTGAAACTAACAACAAGAAAATAGAAGACCACAGGAATTTGATTTTTTTTATAGGGTAAGATATCATTTATTTGCCTTAGCAAAAATGATGTACAGAAGGGCATGCCACTTATACATAATATAATAATGACGGTTTAAAACACCGAAATGGTCAGTGTTTTGGGAAACGGGAGGGCATAAATGCCACTTACCCCGGTCCGACATTAAAAAAGCAAGAAACATTTAAGAAAATGTTCCCCTTCTCCGAAACTTCCTCACCAGCCCAATTACGGGGGTGGGGGACAGAAATCCGGTCTCTTAAGGAAGCACCTCAGGTCAACCTCCTCAAGCCGATGTTGGAATGAGCCCACGAACGGAGCTGATACCACCGACTCTGGTAGATAGTTCCAGGCCTCGATTACCCTCACTGCAAAGAAGGATCTGCGAATCTCCAACCGGGCAGGGGGTTTGGTCAGCACGTTATACTGGTCCTACGTTAAAAACAAAGTAGTAGAATATCCCCTATAATAAACACTTGCAGTCCACGAACAAGACAACAACATACAATATACAACTAATATACAGTAAAAACAATAAACCAATATAGGTCACATTCTAACCAAAACTGAATAAACCATGACGATTCTCTGCGATACAGGGGAGCAGGCCTTCACTTGACGCAACTGACGGTAAAACAGAAATGATGAGCAAAGGGATATTTTCCCCCATCCCTCATCTCCCCCCCCCTTCTCTTTGTTTTTGGACCTCTACTCTGCCCCCCCCCCCCCTACCTTACCTAATTTGCCTCTTTGTCATAAAAGCGCTGAAACCTGCAGTGTTGCCCTCAACATCTACCCCATCTATAATCGAAATAAATAAAACACCCGTTTTGGTGCTGCCTCTACACGGAGCAAATAGGAGCACTTGACCCATCCGAGACCACTGGTCAGGAGTAAAAGCTCTGAACAACCTACATTTTTTTCTGAGCTCTGCTTCCTCCAAGGGGGGGAAGGGACATTTGTCAACTAAAAAATCGCATAATTGAAAGAACGTATTCCGTATAACGGAAAATCGTCTAACACGAAATTAGTATAATGGAAAATCGTCTAATGTCCCTACCTCGCTCATGCTGCCACGACCGCTGCGGCTATACATATAACATCAGAAAAGGCTGGTATATTATCATCCAGTTAGACGTTTTTCCGTTATACGATATTCCGTTTAGATGATTTTCCAGATTTTTTACTTAGGCAGATATTAGATATTATCGGAATTAGACGATTTTCCAGTTAGACTTTCGTCCGACGCCCCTCCTCCAAGACCGGAGATGAGGGGTGAACGATTAAGTAAACTGATTTTTTCTCGTGTTTGGTCCCCTTCAAAACCGAAGGTGAGGAGTAAACATCTGAGCAAACTAGATTTTTTCCTCTTCTATTTTTGTTGCCGTCAAGACCATTAGTGATGAGTAAAAGTGCAAGCAAACATGTTTTTTTTTCCCGTTTTTCTAGCCGTCACCAAAACCGAAAGTAGGGCGCGTTTACGCAACGACTCGCCTTTGCATTCTCGCAGCTAGAACTCAATCGCAATGGCAAAGGTGACTTTGCCATGGTAACAACGCTAAATGGATTAGCTAAATCCGACATCGTTTGAGTAAATACTTGCAGTCTTATAAACCGTGCTAATAATATAAAGAATTCCTCATGACGAAACAATTTTCCCAAACGCTTCTGAACTCACGTTATTTGGTGTTTTCGTTGCGAGGCGGCAGACATAAAACCGCCGCCATGTTGGACTTTGAGGTGATTTCTAGCTTCTAGCTGCGAGAATGCAAAAGCGAGTGGTTGCGTAAACGTGCCCTAAGCAGGAAACGCCTGAAAGAACGCGATTTTTTTCCCGTTTTTCTCCATTAAAATAACGTTCTTTATTTTAATCAACGTCGTTTTATTAAAACAATAATGAATAATATTGCTTTAGGGCATTTTTGCTGCTTGGATTTTTGTCTTTATTTAAAGTGTGACTTTAGTGAAGGTAGTTTAAAGTACTCATAATGGTGCGTGAGCTGCTCAAGTCATTGTATATTCCATTTTCTGATTCCATTTATAAATGAGTGTCATTTTAAGGCAATGCACCCCCCCCCCCCCAAAAAAAAGGAAAAAAACCAACGACGAATAGTAACGACAACCAACGACATAGTGTTTTTACCCTAGCATCTCCCACGAAAAAAAGAGGAAATTGAACAATTAAAATGATTAAAGAATTTAATATATTTGGCGATTTGTTACATTTATTTACGTAATGATTTCTACCTGACTACTTTCGCCAGATGAAGAGAAGTGGCTTGAATAAACAGGCCTACATTTTTCACGAACCGTAGCGTACTGCTATGAACAGGACTGATAAGGCAAATAGCTTTAATTCATTGCTGGATTATTGCTAAACCATGCGCAACGGCTGTTTGCTGTGACGTCACCATGAGTTAGCCAATGACGAACGAGAACAACGGCTGTTTGGCCGTCTGATTGGACTAGCTCAGTCACGTGATGTCACGTCACAGCAATCAGCCATGGCGTGTGGTATAGTTTCCCCACTCACAGTGTTGCAGTGTGAGTTATTTCCTGTTTGTAAATCATTTCGTTTGGTTGGTGAGGGACCCTTTACGTCACGCATCGTCACGGTCGCAGCAACATTCGTCGTAGCAACGTCACAGTCATGCCACCATTTGTCTCGGCAACGTCACAATCAATGCTGCCTGGAATGCCACTCAGCGAGCAGACTAACAGGGAATTAAAACGAATGCAAAATCTCACAGCCTGGCATGCGACAGCCCTGCGTGACTTAATATAAACTATATTTAATTATTTATTTCGAACCCTTTTATAATTTTTGGCTTGTAACGTACTAATGCAATACCAAAATAAACAACATCAATGAACTGTCCATCAATTAACCAGTTAAAAAGTTGTAACCATTTCCAAGTAAAAATCTTTAACGTCGATATATTCATGGACTGCATGTCCGCTGGTGATGTCTTTTATTGCTTTAACTGAATTTTTAGCTGGATTTTTTGCTGCATATTTAGCTCACAGGGGCTTGACACAAAATACGAGAGGCCAGAAAAAAAACGAGAACGCTACTATACCAACAGTTATATAGTAACAATAATAAAAAAGCAGCCAATTTTTACCTATAGGAAAAAAAAATGCGCTTTTCACTACAAACAAACACTACCCACGTACTATATATATATATAAGTCCGATGTTCTTCCAGTAGGGCAGTGACACAACGTAGTATTATTGTGTATAACTCTATGGTAGAGCCAGTTACTGGGTTAGCTGCAAGGAGCACTGGAGGGAGAAAATAATGTCGTCTTACTGAAGCCAATGTTATTAGACTGGATTTCTTAAGCCTATAACGTGCGATTTTTGTTGTTGGAGAAAACAACGTTATTTTAAGCCTAAGAAATCCGCTCTTAATGCACTGTCTTGACTAGAAGTGCCATTTTTCCCCTCATTTTAATCTAGTGCACCTTGTAGATATGCCCTCCAAATTGTATCTCATAGCCAATGTGACGTCACTTGACGCTGCTCTATAGGGCTCATTTTTAATTGTACAGTTGCATTGTTCCAGCAACACAGCAAACACCCTATTTAACTACCAACAAAAGTACTGTTTGATGCTTTAAATGTGAAAAAGTGACCGTATTTCGTGAAACCAGCATTTGATGGATGGAAAAATGTCACTGCATTCGCCAATACAACCGTCCGTTTCTTAGTGAGATTACACGCTAATCCTAAAATGTTTTATGTTTTTGGAAACTACAAACCTTTTCTACCAAACCGCTACATTCATTTTAAAGGTATCGTAATAATTTAGCCGTACGATAGCGAAAAAGCTACCGGCGACGCAAAACGACCGATACAGACCCAACCCCAATGCCATCGTTACGCGATTCCAGACCGCGTAGAGCGCCAACGCGTTACGTATAGTTCTAACTAAACGGCCCTTCCGGCTGTCAATGCTATCGAATTAACAATATAGGATGGTCTATCAGGTCTAACGCGTTATTTATTTTTTTCTATTACTGTTGTACTTTAGAATCTGTATTGACTTGTAAGTTAATTTAAATGTGACCAATGAAAGGCAAGTTTCCGCAGCAGTGCGTACGCGTCGGCGCTATGCAATCTGGGATTGCGTAGTCTTGGTGATGGCGTTATTTTGCATCGCCGGTGGCATTTTCCCTGTCGCACGGCTAAATTAATACAACTTAAAAATAAATGCAGCGGTTTAGTAGAATAAGGTTTGTAGTTTCCAAAAAGGTAAGATATTTAGGTTTCGCGTGTAAATTCACAAAGAAAAGGACGGTTGTATCGACGAATGAAGTGACATTTTTCTATCCATCAAATGCTTGTTTCACGAAATACGGTAACTTAAAATATTAAAAAGTGATTTTTTTTTGGGGGGGGGGGGGGTTAGGTGGGGTGTTTGTTGTGTTGCTAGAGCAATGCGAATGTACAGCTAAAAATTAGCCATATTAGAAGAAGAACGGACTAAAAGGGCATGAGCAGTGTTTGTTTTTAGTGAAAAGCGCAATCTTTGTCCCTGGAAAAATTGGCTCCCTTTTTATTATTGTTACTCTATAATTGTTGATAGTAACACACGCTGTTTTTTTTCCCTGGCCGCTCGTATTTGGTGTCAAGCCCATGTGATATATCTGGAAGTGAATTATTACCACTACCTGGACTTGAATTTTTTTTTTTAAATTAGATAGCCAACGTTTTGCAGTAAGAAAGGTATAACAACTTGAACGTTGAAATCTATTACTAATGGCAAACAAAAAATAGCTATTACGTTAATTACAGCTCCTATGGCTACCAACCTTTAATCTTTTTTGTAATGATAACAGCGTATATTTTTTTTATGTTAATTTCGAGGTACATACTGAGATACTTACGTTTTTCTTCCTTTAAGTAGGTTTGAATGCTTTTCCATTCTCTCTCAGTCTCGATGTTAATCAACAAGGCACGTGGGTCTAATTGCTGGCATTGCCTGGTGGCTTCGTCCCAATCAGCTGTTACCTTGCTGAAGTAATAACAACGCTCGTGAACTCGTACAAAGTCAAGTGGACAGTACATTCTTGGTCGTACCCGTGCGAACGTAAGTTCCACGAAACTATAGAGGACACACAGCTGTAGTACTGAAACAAACAAAAATGTCGTGTTGAAAAAAAAATTCCAGTGTGAACAGTGCTCACACGTATAACAGGGTATGTATAATATAATATTGGTTTGTTCCAAACGCAACCGGAATTGCAAGGACCTGGTGGTCACTGACTGCCATCCGATGTTAAAACTAAAAATATAAAAAAATTTTAAAAAATATTAAAAAAAAAATAATAATAGATAAATATTAATTACATAAGTTTAATAGTTTAAAATTTTAAAACGAAGGCGACTGCTACGCTGCAGAGAAAGGGTTGATGGTACTGGGTTGGGGTCACGAATGCCTTACCACCAAGGTTAGACCTACCAAGGACACTACGGTCCCCGATGGCGTCGCCAAACGTGAGGGACAAGTGGGGGAGGGGGGAGGGGGAAAAGGCGGGGGGGGGGGGGATTCCGGGTATCATTGTCAATGTTTCTTACAAAATAATAAAATAATGCATTGTAGTTTAAAGCTTGGCCAAATCCAATTGTCAAACCCAATAAAAATAATAATAATAATAATAATAATAATTATAGAACAGGTCCAATTGCGTGACTCGGTTTCAGACCCCGTATAATGCTCCTAACCAGAGATGTCGGAAACGATACACAATTGCAACAATCGTCTGGGAGTGTGGGCAAAATGTTTGCCGAATGTATGATTCCATGATCGTCCATTCCATGATCTGGTAATGGACTGGTTCGACAGTTCGAATCCGGGTTACTTGAATGAAACGTAAGTGCAAAAAGGTGGCTTAATGTACTAAGTTGTACTAGTTTATGAATTTATCTGATAGCTTAGTTGATATTTTTCTTTCCATTACTGTTAGAATTAATTTCAGACTGCCTGAGGGGAAATTTGAATTAGGGCCAATTGCTGCAATAGCGTAACTCCTGTTTTACTTATTCCAAGTCAGCGATTAATCTACCCCAAATTAAAACTTGTTGGGCATTCCCACCAAGGTTTTCGGCCGTGTTAAATCGTGATATCAAACGCTAAGATCTTTTGCCAAGCTTATCCCACCGAATAATAGTTCGAAGGTTAAATGAAATATATGAAAATTGCATAATACGCACTCATTTATTTCATTTAACCTTCGAAGTCTTAGTCGGTAGGATTAGCTTGGTGAAAAAGCTTGGCGTTTGATATCACAACTACACACGGCCAAAAAGCATGGCGGGAATCCCTAACAAGTTTTGTTTTTGGGGTAGATATCAGATTTTTTTGGTCCAAATAGACGAAATCCATTTTTATTTTCTAAGTAATTGTGAGGTGAAAACCCAAATCTAGTTTTCTGGTCCATTTCTTTTATTTTTATCGACTTTCGTTGCAGCAATATAATTAATATTTCTTCTTAATACTACAGCCGCGCGGATTTATTTAATGTTCAGTTTGGCATTGTTGCATAATAAGAATGTTCAAAACAATGTAAAACAATCAATTTGGTCGTTTACAGGGCACTAACCCCGGAACCACTTGACTACTAAGAAGAGGCCTTATGAAAAGAACACATCTTCAGAGCAATACCTGTAAAATGAGCCAGTTTTATTCACCGCATGGAAAAATTTATTTTCGTGATACAAAAAATGATGCTAGTAGTAGTTAGTAATTAGGCAAATATCATCGTTATTCACGTCGTTTTTTCAACAAGAAAACGTTAAGCTGTGTCACTAACAGTGACTTTTACGTTGTCAGGCGACCAAAGTCTCCCGATCAAACAAGTGTCAGCCTTTTCTGTCGCATTGTTATTTATCCTCAGATAGCTGAAAACTGCCAAACTACTTTAGCTGTGAAGAGACAACGTGTCTAGTGGTCACCATGCTCATATATACATTTTATCTAGATGTTATCTTTTATCTTGGCGGGCGACATACTAGCGTGTGTCTTGACAACTGTGTTTTATCTTACCTGAGAACAGTGAATGGAACCGCATTGTGATGAACTTGATTATTTTGCCGCTGAAATCTTTCTGGAATTAATAGTAAAATTGTCTTTTATATACCACATACAAAAGGTGTGGTGAACCTTTATCTATTATTTATCAGCACATTATTTCGGGAATCGTTGATATGGGAACCAAGATGCGTAATATCGAAACGTTGTTTTCAGAAATTATGGATTTTTATCAGCAGGGAGTAACAGGTAATCTATGAACATCAATGAAATCCTATTCAGTCATTGTTACAATTCCTGTAATGAAGTGAAGAAAGCAACTGAATGATAGCCTCCATTAAAAAATATATAGCCAAATGTTGCAACATGTATTACATCAGAAACAGATGTTTCGGGATAAATTGCATCCATTTTCCATCATGAAGCACAAATAGCAAACAGTCAATCAAATGCTGATGACCGTACTCAAAATAACACTTAATTTCGGCAAAGCAAAAAGCAATTACAGAAAATTACACGATTTAATGCACTAATCGAGAAAGTGGAGCGAAACCAGCAAGTAGTTTGGAACCTTTCTTCACACTTTAGTGGTTTCGCTCCACACGTTTGTTTTTCTCAACGAAATGTTTTATATCCAGTGGTTCTTTAAAGGGATATACCTCCCAGCGCCATTTTTCTTGATCCACCACATCAAGTACGGCTCCAAAGGTCTATTTACTTACCGTTAGTCTTTCCCTTGCTAAAAAACCGTTTTAAAATGTGGCGTCTAGGAAATTTTCTGTTGAATATTGTTAAGTATATTTAAGAACGACCCGTAACTATATGATGCATTGCGCGCGTACAATAATCATGACGTTTCATCTCTGTGTGTACATCTACTAATTTTCTAATAATTACCATAAGATCTAAAATCTAATAGACTAATGCGGTAAAAATCAAAATAAATTATTCAAATAGATCGCCAAAGCAAAATTATAAAACACTAGCCTTGAAAATTATAAATTGTGATTTTAAAATACGAGAATCATTCCGGTTTGCGACGACACAATCGTTGACTTGATTCTGTCTCGTGTACTATTCCTAAAGCCAACCGAGACAGCAGCTATGCGAGGAGCGCAGCTGCCATCCCAGCCGACCTTGGCGCTGTAATTGCTCGGATGACGATCTGCGCGTAGCTGCAATTTGGCACGCGGAATGGGAAGTCAACCTTCATCCGGTTGGGTGAGAGCTATCCACGAAATTAAAGAAAATTGATCAGGAATAGTAAATAAATATTACTCATAAATCGGTTTGATCATATTACTTACTAGTATAAAGAAGTATTAAAAACCAACATTAATAAGGATACAATTTGCTTGGTATTGCAGTCTAGCTTGACTCCGAAATACCTCTTCAGACAACAACTATACTATTCCTTCTACAAACTTTCCTTTGGTACATTGTCAGGGTCACCCGACAGTGGCGTTGCAACAATGGCTCATTGTTCGGAATCCACGACGAGAACCAGGAGTGGTTAACGCTCGCTAAAACCCTTTGAACCTTTGACGAGGGGGGGATTGAGGCTTAATGGCGCGTCGACAACTTGGTCATTAGCGCCAACCTCAGTCACAGTGCAGTGGTCCGGGTTGTCACTGCACCACACATTACAGAGATGTTATTCAAACCCCTAATCTTTGACGAGAACCATATGTCTATGATATAATAATTAAAAACATAAAACCGTAATGAACAATACTTTACGTTGGAAAAAAGTTGAGATCCCATATTTTAGCGCGTCAACCAAAGAACGTTGATATCGTTTTTCGTTCTACGTCTTAAAAGCATTACAGGGTATCCGTATTTACTTAACATCATCAGAAATGGGTTTTGTTAATGTTAAATAAATACGGATGAAAACGTATTTCCGCTGCCTTCGGAAATTAGATGTCCGTTTGCCTGAAAGGGGATTTGATCCCTTGACCATTGAAAACAAAGGCCAAGTCCTATCGTTAGCATACAGGCACGGGCAAAGGTTTTCAGCTGTGTAGTTAGCCTTTAACATGCACATGTAACCAGGGTGATCCAACTAACGTGTTACGAGTCGATATCCTGCGAATGGCTATTGAGAGAAGAATAATGATATAAATGCAATGATTGGTGTGATGGAGGACGTTTACACGAGAAAAAAGGAATGACCTTGAATTAATATTTCAAGGTCATCCTCGTGCTATCTTCCAAACGAGATACGATACGGCAAAAAAATAAATTAGAAAGTTGGACGCAAGGGATTATTATCAAAATCGGATAATAAATAAAATAGTTATGATGATGTTTAAAGGCTAACTCTGAATATGCTGGCTGCACTGTAGTGAAGCCAACTTCTCGGCAGTTGGCTTCACTACAGCGCAGCCAGCATGTTCAGAGTTAGCTTTTAAACATTATCATTAACTATTTTATTTATTATCCGATTTTGAATCTGTTTTTTTTTTTTTGTTGTTGGTCATGTTGACTCCTTGCTTCCAACTTTCTAATTTAGTTTTTTGCCGTATCGTATCGCGTTTGGAAGAAAGCACGAGGATGACCTTGAAATATCAATTCATGGTCATTGCTTTTTTCTCGTGTAAACGTCCCCCATCACACCCATCATTGCATTTCTATCATTATTCTTCTCTCATTAGCCATTAGCAGGATATCGACTCGTAACACTTTAGTTGGATATAAACAAATTTAAATTTTTCCAATCACCACTTGTGGGACGAATTCGTCCATATACTTCAACGAACCCGTTTGTCTGTTTGTCTTGCTTAGTAATTATTTGCGTGTTCTTCTCGGTTTACTTGGTGAAAGGCGTGGCTACAAGTGTTATCACCCAATTTCACGATCTCTGTCCTCCTTTAACAATGGAATACGACGATATTGCAACAATGGTTTAGGATTGAGATGCTAAAGAAGGAGTGATATCGGATATCATGCCTGCTCTTGGATATCACGCCTGGATATCACGCCTGGTTATGAATTTAAGAACATCACGCTTGCTCCAGATGTGAAAAAGGACGTTACTGTCTCGATTAAAATTAACAACAGCACCGTGAAGAGCTTGTTTTGCTTAAACAAGAAAAAAATGCTTTCGTTTTGTCATTTATTTTTTCTTGAAGCATGAAAACATTATGACACTGAACTGTAAAGGTTATTTACGATTGAGTACCGTGGAAACTCAACGCCGAATAGCCCCTTCAAACAACTTCTTTAAAAAAATTAAAGAGAAGTTGTCTGAAGGGGTTGCTCGTCGTTGAGTTTCCACGGTATGAACGGTGATGGGGAATTTCGGAATCGAGTTACAATCGATAAACAAGGCCACAGAACCCTTCACTAAGCAATGAATAACAATGCTGTCAACAATGACATCTCTGTCACATTGTCGACCTTTCTGAGCAAAAGAACGTCAGCACGATTCATTCTTTGTTGTGTGCGTGCTGTACTATTGTTGTCGGACTGAGATCGTGAAATTGGGTTGATAAATAGGTTATCAGCCACTTTCCTCGGAGAGATACAACAATGGCGCGACCATCCAGGCCTCGACATTGTTATATCTCACTCCTCGGAAAGGTGGCTGCTAACCTATACTTTTTCCACCAGTTTCAAACGTAAACGTGTTAGCAAATATGTTTGTGTAAGTGTGCCTGCTAAATCCAGTCCTCTGAAGTTTACTTCCGGTTGTGTCAGTGTAGCTGATCAGTAGAGTTTTTCATTGGTTTCAAAGATCGAAGGTATAATAATATTTTCCAGCTCAGGTATTCTTTCATAAAGTACAAAATGAATCCTTTTTTTTTGTCTGTCATTTGCATCCGTATCCGTATGTGTTTATTTATATCCGTGTTTATTCTTAAATACCTGAATGTCTTCGACGACACAATCAACATTTTTTAAATCATACAGCGGAGTGAAATTACGCAAATGAAGAAAAATATGGAAGTAAATTTATGTTCCATAGAAATATCCCGATATACAATTATTCCTTGCAGAAACATTCTAAACCCCATTACCTTTTTATTTTCAAGCAAAATTTATTCATGTATACAAATAAAGTTCATTTTTGCATAGCTGCAATGATTGTCGTTCAGGATATTGATGGATTCCGTAGTCCATACAACCTAACGTACAGTATTCTCCCGCAAAAACCAAATGCTACCCCCCCCCCCCCACTCCCAACACTATAAAAAAAAGAACACAGATCAATGAAGAACTGCAAGTGTTGTCGATAGGAGAAAACTCTGATAAAGAAAACGTAACGCTGTCAGGCAGTCAAGCTGGCGATTTGCTTTATTGCATGACACCTTGGCATGGAAAATTATCCGCAACATCTTTGTTAATGATGTCCAGCAATTGTCCAAGTTACATTAATGATATAAAGTGCTTCTGCTTCAAGATGTAGTAGAATGTATGATCAGGTCTAGATGTGGGTTTTTGTTTAACAGCTCTGTAATGTGTGGCGTAGTAGCAACCAATGCACTGTGACTGAGGTTGGCACTAATGACCCAGCTGTGGAAACGCCATTAAGCCTCGCTCCCGCCCCTTCCCACAAGAAAACCAGATTACAAAATGACCAACAGGATTTCCACCTTCCAACCCGTGAACCAGTATACAATCTTGTAATCTAGTGCACTGGTTGGATGATGGGAGACATCTTGCCTGTTTGGCAATCTGGTTCTATACCATTCCTCCAGTTAACCAGATCACGAAACAGCCGACATGATTCCCACATTCCAACCAGTG
>JAHWFP010050164.1:90428-106164 GCA_023313725.1 Lithobius niger | reverse complement strand
ACATTTTGAACTTGGCGGCCCCTTTACCAGTTTTGGTTTTTGATATGATATTACTTCTTTTTTTTTAAATTGTTTATTGACTCAACTCCAGTACAGTACCGTGCAGATGAGTAATAAAGTGCCACGTCAACAGGAAATTGGTTTTCAACAATTTGTTACTACCTTTTGCGTATAGGCCGAACCATTCTCAACTTAGTCAACTCTTTATTGGCTTTTGGCTTGGTTTTAATTTTGTTGTAATTTGTTGTATTTAGTTAGTTTTGGTGTGTTGATATCACTCCTTTGAAGGACCGAACCACTCTTAACTTGGTGGACTCCTTACCAGTTTTTGGTTTTGTTTATTTTGCTTTGTTTTTACACTTGGTTTATTTTTTGTGAGGACGTGAATACAATTTTTTTGCAACGTTGTTTAGATTTATCTTGATACACTAGTGTGTGCCTAGGCACGTACGTCAGTATACACATTCTCATTGTCGGAACTTTGGCCGTCCAATGAGAGACGATGCCGACAATACTTACAATGGTTATAACAATATTTTCGTACTTACGCGCCCTCCCACGCCATCCCTGTTACGCCCCCAGGATTCAAACCATAAAAAGGTACGCAGTTCGTATTGTAGTGCACCCATTCGGCCAATTTTATAGCTGGAAGCCTTCCCGTTATCTCGGAATCGATGAATTATCACCCTATGGGGTTTAACATGGGGATGAGCGGACTAGCTAGGTAGTAACACATTTTCAACGTTATTGAGGGGCAGATTTTGCATTGAAAGCAGCATAGCTGGCATTCAAACACGAGTTAATTTTTGTGAGGTGGGTCATTGCTCTCGATTTCAACACAATTTAAGCTTTTGTACCGCATTATTATTTTTCCCCAAGTACCTGAAATGTGCCCAACTATGCTTCAAGATATAAGACACTGACGCAATGGCGTCGCGCTACAATGGTTTACAACCTCGACAATTGAATTGATGTGATGTTTGTTGTGACGTTTGTTGCCTAACTTGGCGCGACACACTAGCGTGTGTCTAGATTAGAAATATTTCCCATTTCCTCCCAATTCCTCCAACTTAAATTCAACCCAGAGTAACCCCGGGTGATTCACTGCAACCTCGAAATAGCAAGATTAACTTTTCCGGCCAAATTATAGCACAAAATCAGGCATCATTTTGACTCACCCCGTGGAAGCCTAACATTTATGGCATTCCATTTAAGGCCCTAAGCCAATGGTAGAATCGCCCCAATAAATGAGGTGACCCAGAGCCAATCACCGCTCCAACTTATAAATAAAACACCATTAGAACTGAACCACGACTTTGCGCCTTATTTCATCAGCTAGGTGTTTAATTTGGAATTACCCCAACCTGTAGCTTCAGCCTGGTTCTCCCTTAACTGTGGCTTTGATATTGAGGAAAAGTCGTGTAAACTGTGCACGGTCGCGGAATGTGGTATGGTTGGCTAAAGGATTTGTCTTTGTTGTTTCCGTTGATGAACTAAATGAAAGAATCGATGCTTCTGCTAAAAGCTTTAAATGCCTTTTGATTGATAACCAGCCTGGTTGCAACAATCGCCCAACAATGGAAAAAAAGCGTTGTTGTACGAATGCAAGCAATTTTTTCAAAAGGCCGGAAAATTGCGGGCAAAGCCAGCACTTTTTCACGACTTCATCTAGGCACACCCCAGTGACGTGTAAACATCACATTAATTCAAATGTCGCGGACGTAAATTAATGTAGCGCGACGCCATAGCATAAGTGTCTACTATCCTGAAACGTAGTTTGGTACATTTCAGATACTTGGGCAAGAATGATAATGCGGTCGAGATGCTTAAATTGTGTTAAAATTGAGATCAATGACCCACCTGACCCAAATTAACTTGTGTAGGAATGTCAGCTAAGTGGCTTTCAATGAAAAATCTGACGCTCATAATGTAGCAAATGTGTTGCTACCTTGCTAGCTATCTCGGTACTTCTAGTCCGCACATCCCCCTGTTAAATTCCATTGGATAATTATTCACTAATAAAGGGAAAGCTTCCATTTTACAAATTGGACGAATGGCCGCAGTACCGTACGAACTGCGTACCTTCTTTGGTGAAGCCAGGGGATGTAACGCGAATAACGTGGGAGGGAGATTAAGTACGAGAGTATTGTTATAACCATTGTAATATTGTTAGCAGTGTCTCTCATTGGACGGCCAAAGTTCGAACATAGGCAAACATGTATACTGACGTGCGTATCTAGACACGCACTAGTGTGTCGCTATAAATACAAACAATGTTGCCAAAGAAATTGTATCCACGTCCAATTCACGAAAAATAAACAAAATGTCAAAATAAAACCAAAAAGTGGTAAGGAGGGGCACCAAGTTGCGAATGGTTCGGCCTCTCAAAAGAGTGATATTAACTAAATAAATAAAAAAATAATAAAATAAATTAAAATAAAACTAAAAACTGGTAAAGAAGCCACTAAGTTGAGAATGGTTTGGCCTCTCAAAGAAGTGATCTGAAATTAAAATATTGGGAAAATGGCCACTCAACATATTGTTGACGTGGCACATTATTACACATCTGCAAACTAGTTGAGTTGAGTCTAACACGCAATTCAGTAAAAGTAGTGATATCATATCAAAAACCAAAACTGGTAAAAGGGGCCGCCAAATTCCGAATGGTTCGCCCTTTAAAGGTGTGATATAATCACTCCAAAGCATTCGCCAAGTTAATCAATAGTTCGTAGATTCAATGAAAACTTGAAACTTACTAGTGAACTATTAGCCGGTGAGTTTAATTTGAGATTGTTTTGGTGTATTGATATCACCCCTTTTCAGGGACGAACCATTCGGAATGTGGCGGTCCCATTTCCCAGTTTTCCCATTTCCATGATTTGCGTAATGTATGGTGCCATAAAGAAAAACCATTTAGAGAAAACAGCGAGTAAATAGAATTTGTTTTAATTTTTACGGCTCCTTTACTAAGTTCTTTTTTTTTGGGGGGGGGGGAGGGTATCCTTTCTTTCCTTGCCCCTCCCCACCCCGTTATTTATGCCACAACCCACCAGCTATCACCTTTGAAACTGTAGAAACTTTACACTTTTACGATGTACTATTTGTGTGAATATGTCAGTATCGTATTATCTTCGAGTTTAGTTTAAATTAAATGCATGTAGACGCATTAATTTTTTAAAAACAATGACTGGTACTTTTTGTTTTTTTGTCTCGACGTTCTTTGTAAGAAAACAAATTTCTTTGATTTTTTCATAAAAGTATTTTGGCAAAAACTAACTTATTTGGGGATCTTCATCTGATCTGCCTAGTACTTCACGGCGGCGTTCAACACTCATGACAAAATTCCATGTTTTTTTCTAATTTTTCCTGACCAAAAATCATTTTTTTTCCCTGATTTTTTAAATTTTGATTGAAGGAAGGTATAGCAGGACGAAACACATTTATTTTACATTTCACTCAAATTGCTTTAAATCTACCGCATTACTTTGCTAAATCAAAAACCCCACTGTGCTATAACTGGATACCAGCAACATAATTTTCACTATAAATTCCTTCTACCCAATTGAAAATTGGAACGGTAAGCCAGCCCGAGCATATACTCTGGCCTAAGCAGGTTTTGCTTTATCGGAAATGTTACAAAACAAACATGGCGGTTTTTACTGAAATAATTAGTGTTTATCTATATAGGAAGACTTTCCAGTAAATGTCGAAATTCCCTGACTTTCAGTGACTTTCATGACGAATTCCCTGATTTTTCCCTGACTTTTCCGGACTTTATAAATTCCCTAAATTTTCCAAGTTTTCTCTGTTTTCCAGTAGAGTGCCACACACACATCAAACATCAAAGAGCGCAGCCATGCGTTTCTAGTATTCCTCGACAAGATTTTGGAATTCATGAAAGTGAGGTTGTCGTGGTTGATAGCTTACTACACTGCATCACGTAGTGTTGAATCAGTATTCTCTAACACAATAAAATTCACTCCTGTCTGTGATGGAAATCCACAAGTTCATCAACGGGAATACATCAACAGGAACTTGAGGTTTTTCCATCACTGACAGGAGTGAATTTTATTGTTTGACCTCAACAACCACAAATTAATTGAAGTCCAGTATTCTCTACTCCGAGAGGTTCTCCTTGGGGCCGATAATTTGCCTTGGTGGCAAAAAATTAGCCTTCGAGGAAAAAAACTCAAGTTCAAGAAATAGCACACGATCTGAGTACCTAATAAATAAATACAAGTAAAAACCCATTTCCATTATGTTAGCTTTAATTTCAGACGGCCTGAGTGGAGATTTGAATTAGGGCCAGAAAGGAACGGCAATAGACACGTATCGGTAGAAATTTAATATTAACTGAGCCTGTTTAGATTGCAACTTCTAATTAAATTATTGATATAATAGCGTTGCTTCTACTACTCTTCAGGTGAATGATTGGCGACCCGATGTTTTGTCTTACCTGCGAACAGAGAATGGAACCACATCGTGGTAAAGTTTGTTACTTTTTAGCAAAAGTCTTGCTGGAATTACTAGTACAGTGTACTTTTATATACACACACAAAAGGTGTGGTTAAAATGTTATCAAATATTTGTTAGGTTATTATTGTGCGAATCAATGATATGGGAATCAAAACGCGTCATTTTGGAATGTTGTTTTGAGAAAGTACCGGATTTATCAGTAGAAGATGTGATTTAACAGGTAATTCATCATCAATTACGAAATACTGCTGAGTCAGTGTTACATTTCCTGTAATGAAGTGTAATTAGCACCTGAATGATAACTTCCATAAAAGAATTCAGCCAAAAGTTGTTGCAGCATGTATTATACCAAAAACAAATTTTTCGGGATAAATTGCGCTCATTTTCCTTTTAAAAGGGCACGTTTGCGTAACAACTCGCTTTTGCATTCTCGCAGCTAGAAGCTAGAAATCACCCCAAATTCCAACATGGCGGCGGGTTTATGTCTTCCGCCTCGCAACGAAAACAGCAAATAACGTGAGTTTAGTAGCGTTTGGGAAAATTGTTTCGTCATGAGGAATTCTTTATATTACTTGCACGGATTATAAGACTGCAATTATTTACTCAAACGATGTCGAATTTAGCTAATCCATTTAGCGTTGTTGCCATGGCAATGTCACCTTTGCCATCGCGATTGAGTTCTAGCTGCGAGAATGCAAAGGCGAGTCGCTGCGTAAACGCTCCCTAAGCCCAAATAGAAAACCATCAATCCCCCGCTGATGAACATACGCTCAATAAAACTTAATTTCGAAAGCCACGTCGGCAAGAAAAGAAACTGCAGGAAATCCAGCGTTTTATTGCAGACATCGAAAAAAAGTGAAGCGATACCAGCAAGTTCTTGGAAACTTTTCTTCACACCGTAGTGGTTTCGCTCCACACTTTTGTCTTGCACACTGAAATGTTTGATGTTCAGTGGTCCTTTTATTTGGTGTATTTCCATTACAATATGATCTTTGTTTTGTTCTTTGCCTTTCTTGCTTGAAAACGGCTGTGACCTATTCCCGAAACTTCTTATTTATTGGTGCAATACGTGTTGCATCTTTTGACTCACTTTTAATTGCCTGATCTTATTTGACCTGGGGTGACCTGGAATTTAATGAATCCATTGGTATTAATTTGGAAATATGCGTCAATGGCTGACTAATTCAGTTCATACGAGCGTATTAATGCATCCTACATTCTGGCCTTCATGCCAAATACTAAAACAACATTTTCAGTTGAGCAGGTGTGGCGTCAATTATAAATCATTCCTTTAGTAAAAGAGCTTTGCCTTTCGATTAAATAGAGTTTGGCTGTACTAGTTCCAAGACAATTGGCGCTTTAATGACATGTGTGATAATTTAATTTTCTTTTTTTCTGCAGGAGCTGTTTAAAGCGTCTGCGGGAAAAAAATCTGTCAAGAAAAGATACCATTAAAAACACACAAAAAACCGTCGTATATTGTATCACTGCTTCGAAAACATATGTACACCCACACATGTCAACGAGTGTGCTCAGAAGACGGGAAAGAAGGACGGGTCATAGGTCAAATTTTAAATTGGGGTAACTTCACACTAGCTTATCAGGCTCGGGGGTGTACCCTGTAGTTAGCTTATTGGGAGAAGTGCATATAGCCAATCACTGCATATTTTTCCCAATAGGCTAACTACAGGGTGCACCCTCGCGCTTGATAACGTCCAGGTACTGTTTACAGAAAATAATCAGCAAGCCAGATAGAATTTAGAATTACTTGTTATTTTGACCCATAATCTACAAGGAAGCAATCACATTCTCCCAGATAAGAAATATCACAACGAATATTTCCCAGTAATTAGTAGAGTGGAGTCTAACAACCTTTTTTTGGAATTTCTCATTGGCAGGGTGTGGAAAAGTTGCTCTTTGGCATCACTTTCACACCCAAAAATTTCATAACTCTATAATGATTACTTGAGGATCCCCAAGGGCCTTCAATTTTAACATTGTATGACAATAGGCAGAACGGCGAAAAAAACAAAAATGATGTTTCGACTTTTTCAAAATCTAATTTGTAAGATTATCTCATTCGATTCTCTGCGAAACTACGTTAACATGCCAGCCGTAGTTACAAAGAACTTTATTTATCTTAAAAACTGTGGGAATATTTAGTATCGAAAATTAGCCAGAATGGCCTTTCAGGCAATTTTGGCTCATAACTACTATTTACATTAAGGGGAAGAAAAAATTTTTTCGGCAATTACGGCTACCTTTGTTAATCTCTAAGTGTTTCAAATGAGATAACGTCAAAATTAAATTTAAAACCAGTCAAATCGTCATTTTTGCCTTTTTCGTCATTCTGCCCATTGCCGTACAATGTTAAACTTGAAGGCCCTTGGGGCACCACAAGACATGATCCCAGAGTGATTAATTTATTTTTGCATGATAATGATGCCCAAAGGGCAACTATTCCATGCACTGTCAATAAAGAATTTTTAAAAAAGGTTTTCTACACTCCACCTTAGTAATAAGTAAGCTTAAACTGGAATCCTGCAAGACAAACCAGCAACTTATCATCAACAATTAATCTTTTAACGATCGTGTGATCTGCTATTACATGGCAGCGACACATTGGCGTGTTTCTAGATAACATTTTGCATTATTAGCACGGCCGGCAGGCAGTGCTTGTTACAGTTAGTTTGCCCACGAGAATTTTCAGAAAAAAAGGATAAGGTGGCATCAGGACCCCAGAATGCAATGATGCAACATGTAACAATGGGGCAACAATATGTAACATTAACAACAAGCGTAATTTCGTATTAGTGATGCAATATGTACATTGTACAATATATAAAGGACTTCGTTACTATAATACACAATGTGTGGTTTGAGACCAGATCTCATATCCTCTAATCATTACACTGATTTTCGTCCGCCATTTTGTCTGCCATCTTGAAAATATTTAATATTCACGATGCCTCCATATCCAGATCTTTATACATTATATCGGCCTATGGCTTTGCAAAATATTTTGCTTGTATCACAAAATGCACAATTCAAGTGCATTTTGGAGCTATGCCGCTCCACTATAGGGCGATGTCACACATCAAAAAATTCGTGTTGAATAGCACCCTGATGAGCCAATTCATTGAATGGCGTGTTGCAAAGCAGGCCTTCTGAAAGAGTCGAGAGATGGGTATTGAAAGTTGGTTGACTTCCGCTGGAGTAGGGCTGGTTGAGAGTTTCTCACACAACCGTTAACCACTGTGTTGAGGTCATCAGCTTGAGAGGCTGCACGTAAGCCTAAACGTTAACATTTGTCATTGTCAAAGAGAAGGTGAGGTGGATACCAAGTTTCGCGACCTGGTCGTGGCCGGGTGCACCCTTGTCCAGTTCCAGTGGTTCACCTTTTCCCAAAACTGTAGCATCGTTACGGAGTAAGCTGGTGAGTTGTGTGTTGGATTGACCCGGTTAAACATGGTTTGAAGTTACGGTCACGAAGGCTGAATCCAAATCCAGTTGAGAGCTCACGATTGATGACAGAAGTGTCAGTAGATTGTGAGGACTTGTAAAGAAAGCAGTCTGGAACAGTGCATTCAACCATCTTGAGTAAGTTCGTAAGAGGAATGTTGGATGGATCGTCAGTTTCAGAAATCTCAGGAATACAGATGTGACGATCGGGCAGTCTTTCGTTAGGGTCGACAAAAGAAGATTCTGGGTGTAGATGTTGATGCAGTACTGAGGCTTAATCAAGGTTGCTTTCGTTGTCGGCATGAGCTGGAAGCTGCTGGGACGAAAGATGTTCAGGCAAGAGCACTGGGCGACGAAAGAGACAATAGGTAGCAGGGCTGGTCTTTCAGGAGGCTCGGGGCTTCTTTGATGGTTGGTGTGTAGAGGAAAGGGCCCTTTTGCTGCTAGCGTCACTTGCGGACGTTGTAACTCATTCTTTCGTGTAGTTATCCTTTATGAAGGGTGTAACGGTTGGTAGCGGACGCCCTTGTGGTTGACGGTGGCCGAAGTCACGAATGGCGTGTTCTACCATCTGGTTAATTTCGTTGCACGAAAGTGGCTGGTCGGACGGGATGAAAGATACTGTAAGTCTAGTGGTTATTGAGGGGATTTACTTTCGTGACGGGATTCAAATCGAGAGGAGTGCTTGCATTTTCGTTTGTGCTTCGAGGAAGTGACTTTCGTTGCACGGAGTTTTTCCTGGAGTGCCAAAAGATCCAGCGGTGAGTGCAACAGGCATTGACCGGCCTGGATCGGTGACATGGCAGCGGTGTTGGTGGTTTCGTCAGCGCCAGGGACAGTGGACTTGCCGTGTGAAAGGTGCGAAGACTGGTCATGGACCGTGGTGAAAGGCGAGCCAGGCGTATCAGAGTGTGAGCCAGCAACGGCAACAGAGCGGTCGGCAGACGCATCGATGGGCAAAGGAGAGGTATTCCAGGTGGCGATGGCATTCTGGGCATCTTTCGTTCTGGGCATAGCAGATGCGGGGTCTTTCGTGGCAGTTGGAGTAGGTGTTCAGTCAGACGAAAGAGATGAAAAGACGAACCAGACGAAAGCAAATCGTGATTCAAGATGGTGGATGCGGAAAACGGTGTGAAGCGAAAGCTCACTGAGGAAAAATTATCCCTTTCTTTCACGCTGACGTGCTTTTATAGAGAGAGGGATGCGCCCGTGCATGCGCAGTCGGGTTACGACATTGTCGGCTGCAATCAACCGAAAAACCTCCATGGAAACGCTGCATTACGAGGAAAGAATGCAAAAATTCATAGGTTATGAATGTTTTCCAGCGGCAATAAGATAGACTGCAGCAGGCTTCCCTGCAGCACAACGTAACTTGAGCATTAGCGTAAACCACACTTCAAACTTGCTTGCAAGTGAGATAACAAGGATTGCTTTTGCTCCGCCTTGTGTGGTCTTCAAATTCTGATAGGAGGCTAAAAACTTTTTAATTTTTTTTATTTAATGACTTTGAAGCAGCTCAGGCTTATTGGGATGACTTGAAATTCAGTTTATATTTTGATGTGGTTTTGTTGTTATTTTCACCTGTTTTACGTGCACAGTTTGGCTTTTTAATAACTCAATGAATAGTTCATTTTCATTCTTGACAGCTTCACGTACAGTTCCGGTAAAAACAAAACGCTTTCGTTATACGGAAGAAGTTGTAGGATTAATGTACGTGACTCTGAACGAAAATGTTGATATCTCAAAAACTACTGGACAGAATTGAATGAAACAAAAACTAGGTTGCTTATTATGCTATCAGCTACATTTCTATACGTATTACATGTAAATGTAAGTAGCCAAATATAATTGGCCGAGAGAGCAACACGAGTTGATAAATAAAACTGGATAGAATTGAATAAAACAAAAACTGTATTAATTGTTATGCTGTATGTTATATTTCTATACGTATAACATGCAATTTTCAGCAGAAAAATATAATATGCAATTCAGTCTTTGTTTTATGAATATCCTTCCACTGGTTTTCGAGATATCATCAGCTATCAATTAGTTTTTCTCGCTCGGCCAATTACTTTCAGTCAGTTAACGTAGTATTTAATAACGGTATAAATATAGTAGACAATCTAATAAGCAGTTCAGTTTTTGTTTCACGCAAGTCCGTCCAGTAGTTTTCGAGATAACTGATTTTCTCTATGGTTGTTATTACGACCCTCGATATAACTAAAAGTGGCGGTTTTTTTTACCGGAACTGTACATAGGCCTATGATATCAAATAATAAAATTTTTCATAATCACTTAAACGTTATAACAGCAATCTACCACACAACGCTCGACTTCATATCTTCGTCAAATTGTGCCCCAATCAGGCTGCTGCCGTACAAGAATACTGGTCCCATACAGAAGCCAACAGTTGTTCTGTAGTTTGGGTTGAAAAACATAACCTTTACTATTCAAAACATACAATAGAGAAAAAAATACTTTAAACTTCAAAACAATACATTAATGCATGATGATCAACAAATAAAAAAAATAATAAAACCAGAAAAACTGTTTTGGTTTCGTTCGGTTTAGCCATGGTTTGACGGTGATTTATGTGGCAAAAGACGGCAGCAGCTTTTCATATAATTGTTTCATTTCAGCACAGATAACATGAAAAAACCCATCAGACAGTCCGACAGTACATAAATACATCACACCGAACAAAACACCACCAAAAAAAAAAAAAAAAAAAACTGAATGCCGAAGCTGAAGGTGAACCGTAATTCGTTGACGCAATCGAAATTCACATGTTCAAGTTCGTGAACGCACCCTTTTGTTGTTTAATTTTTTCCTACGTCAACTTTTTTTCTGATGCTTAGTAAAGATTCGTATAATTGGTTGTTTGTTTTAATAGTGTAGTAGCGATTTTGTTTTATCACAATCCCGGTATTTAAGCGTTTTTGAATTAGTGTAAATCATGTCTATGTATGATTTATTCAAACTGTTCAATTTGCATTCCTGTCTTGTTGATGTAAAATATTTTTGTGCGAATTCAAAAGTTGCTAACATGTTTCCGAATTTTTCCCCATTTAATTCTAGTTTTCTTTAGCAAATTATAATTGAAATCACCTATTAAAATTTCATTAACTTTGCTGTCATTTTCATCCGTGTTTAGAAGTTTTATTTCAATCCGAAATAAATTTTTGTGTGGTTTGACACAATTTTCGTTTTCTAAATAAGCCCTAACAAGTCTTTGAAGTACCACGTTTATGTGCAATACGTTTGTGCTAATTGTTTATAGAAGAAAAACATTATTTGTGCACCATTACAAAAATAAGAAAAATGGAACAGACGATGTTTTGTTTTTTATTAAAAATAGCAGAAAATTGTTTTAGTTTCTGCTTTATTTCAATTCTAATAAATACATAGTATTACACGAAACTGTCTCCTTAAACTTCGCAAATAAAATGCAACTGGTATGTTTCCCCTGCATGAGAACACGGGAGGTCATTCCAACACAGTTGATGATCAGGGAGGGTCGTCGTGTTTACAATATGTGCACAGTTTTCGATTCCTCCAGAATTGTCGTTCCCAAACTTAGGGCACCAGTCCGCGTAAGAAAATGGCTTGTTGGTTCCCATCCACACCCAGTGGCCTTCTAAATCACGGTCGGATCCACCAATCCACCAGTTCTGCTTGTCCACTGTTAAAAAAAAAAAGGTATAAAAAGTTGTTTTCAAATTGCTACCATTTACAAATTTTGTAAGTTAAATTTCTGTAATGTGACCATGGAATAGATGACATATGCGATAGATCAGTGACACGATGTAGTATATAACTCTATGCTGGAGCCTTAAAGGGTTAGCTGCAAGGGGCACTGCAGAGAGAAACAGAAGGGCATCATACTGAAGCCGATGTTGTGAAGAGTGATTTCTTAGCCCTGAAACGCGCGATTTTTGTTGTTGGAGAAAACAACGTTATTTTAAGCCTAAGAAATCCGCTCTTCCGTTGTTTTTCCCTCCATTTTTATGTAGTGCACCTTGTAGTTATGCCCTTCAAAACCCATACTGGTGCCAATATGGCGGCAAATGTCACTGCTCTATACACCAAGTCGCATCTGCCAAAAGAACAACGAAACAATCTCGCTAGAAGGCTGGAGTTGCAAAACTTTTAATTTCCACTGGAGTAAGACTATAAACGGAGCCTCTTTCCGGTATGCTTTTTCTGAGACAGTCCGTTTAGTAAATAGAAGCTCCTACTGAATTTGAATCCCAATCTTGTCAGATGTCTTTTCTTTCGCTCTTGTTGCTTTGCGATCAGACACGGCCATTTTTTTCAAACTGCATCCTTTTGCGAAGCCCCTGTAATAATTCTGACGTAGTTTATGGCTGGCCCCTTTTCAGTCATTGCAACTACATCGTCTTAGGCTTTAATTTGAAGGAAATCGGACGACAATAAGTGTAATGTGAAAATAACTGCCTCATTTCAAGAGGAACCCATTTCAGACTAATAGCGATGATCGTATAATCATTGCTTCATTCGGTAGCAACTAGTTCTTCTACGTTTTATATTTGAGGAAAATCGAAAGATAAAATAAGCATAATTTCAAAGTGGAACCTACTTTCAAGATGGCGCCCATTAAAGACTGTGGTGAATTCGCCTTTTCAGTTGGTAGCAACTATTTTGTCTGCATTTTGAATTTGAACGAAATGGGTTGCTAAGCATAAATTCAAAATGGACGCCTTATTAAAAATGCCGCCCTTCATTCGCAAAGACCATGGCGTATTTAGTAATTCAATTTTTATTAGTTATTTCGTCTATGTGCCAACTTTGAAAGAAATCGTTATTTTCCAATTGGCAAAATATTAGTTTAGATACATAGCATATTAAACAAGATATATTCTGGATATCCATATTCAGCTTATGCTCACGTATATGCTGAATATGCATATGCGGCATATTCAGCATACTCAGCAAAAGAAATAATTAGAAATGTGTTTCGGTCTATACCATTTTAAAGTGTATAAAAAAACTCATTGAAAAACTTACACCAAAAACCTTAACAAGAACAGGCTAATCAAAATTCGGATCCGATCCGAAAGCAAAAGTGGGGTAGGTGGAGGAAGTGGACTTAGCGAACGTTCGACGAGGGCACAGACAAAAAGTCCCCCCCCCCCCCCCCACACACACACACACTCATTTTTCCTTTCAGTTCTGATTCGAAATTTGACTTTCCTAGAATGCCCTTTTTCGGGATTTGGGTGTAAAATTTGCAGTTTTTCTTATGCTTCGCGTTTTCAAAAAGTTTCAAAGTTGTCTTTAGTTTTGCCGGAAATGTTAAGTTTCATGTGGTTTCATACACATTTTTTGGCTACGATTTTTTGGTTATGAAACTAACTTGCAGGGTTTATTTTATTTAAACTTTATTATAAATATAAATAAAATAGGAAATACTTTCAACGTTGACACAACGACGCGTCCATCGCCGTTCAGCTTGATTTCAAGGAATTACCAACCTTCAAGGGAATCGAGTCATTTATTAGAATTTCGCCCTAACCCCCACCCCTACCAAAGAAAGTCAGTAAACGCTTTCCCAATATCTAATAGATGTTTTAGAACATTTACAAAGTATATTCTCCAATTCCATTCTTACATCTTTCCTCCTTCAGGTAGGTCTTGAGATTCTTCCATTCCCTGACGGTCTCGATGTTGACTAAAAGTGCGTTTGTTGCCAGTTCTTGGCATAGTCGCTCGGCTTCGTCCCAATTGTTGATAATTTCCTGGCTGAAGTAGTAGCAATGTTCATGAATGAGTGTGAAGTCGGGCGGGCAGAAAGTTCTCGCTTGTACTCGCCTGGCCGTAACCGCTGCGTTTGTAGCATGAAGTGAAATGCATGATAGCAAAACTGTAAGAAATCACCAAAACCAATTTTAGACCTACAAATTGTGACAATTCAGAAAGTAGAGAAGAAGAAATAGTAGAAACAGGGAAAGTTTGAGTGAGTAGCTCATCTGATATTTGTAACATGTTAAATATACGTTAAATAAATACGGATGCAAAGCTATTTACGTTGCCTCTTGGACTTATATGTCAGACTGACTGAGTGGGGAATCGAACCCACGACCTTTAAAATCGCAGGTAGCAGTCCTACCACTGATTTCAAAAGTCGTGGGGTTCGATTCCCACTGTGCTAGTCTGACATATAGATCCAAAATGCAACGTAAATAGTAGGGGTGATGGCACGATACAAAAATGTGTTATCCCGATAAAAGTTTTTTTTAATTATCGCGATAATCAATAATATCTCAATAAAACAAATTTTGAACCTGGAATAACCATTTTAATTTTGTGAATTAAAAAAAAAACCTTGCTGAATTGTACAGTGCAACCTTCATGAATGTGAACTATGTGGCCCTTGCTATTGTCCAGTCTTCTTCACCATGTAGAAACAATTTAGAAGCTAATTAATGCTTAAATCTTGCTTACATAAATGTAACTCTCCAATAAGCTAAAGTGGCTAGCAACAGTATTGCTCGAGTAGTTGGAGAGCCCTTGTAATTCCGCACGCAATGCCACAAACCGCTTGTTTCTACCTATTACAGTTTCCGAGATATGACGATTTAAGCATCGAGGTTAGCACCATAATTCGATAAGTCAGAAAAAATGCGATACGATAATCAACAAAAACTGTTATCGAGATATTATCAAATTATCGATTATCATGCCACCCGGTTCGCATCCGTATTTATTTAACCCACCTTGAGCCATTAGCTTTCCGTCATGTTTAATGTTAAATATAAGTTTTCCTGACTTGCTTTCCCGAGTGAAAAGGAAAGAAACAGTGCACACCCAACTAAGAAAAGTGTACTACTGCTTATAAACCTCCTAACGAGATGTGGAGAGAACTAGTTAACTTAAAAAAAAATAGGTGAGTAAAATATTGCATTGTGGAAATACGGATTTAGGTTTAGAGGTGCGTTTTTTTCTTGCTGTAAGAAATATTGACATTTCGTATGTGTACTACAACCTTACGCTATTAGTATTTGTACTTGCTGGGTACACCACAGAAAGGGTAACTAATTCACGGTGGATTTGAAAAAAAAATATTTTTATATAAAAGTTAAAAAGCTGTCAGTAACATGGTATGGCACAAAGTGAATAGCATGCGCCTCTTTTACCGTGGCAACATACATAGACGATATCAGAATACGCAATTCTGCGCCCTGCGAGCTTCCCGCAGCTTTACTCCATGAGTAACGAACGCCTAAACACAATTTGAGGCTTATTCACTTTATTTCCTAGAGAATAAACTTTCGGTTCATTCGCTTTATATTAGTTTTATTTTATTAATAGGGGAAGTGAAAGGAGACCTATAACTGTAGCGATCTCCTTTCACTTCCCCTAATTTAAAGCGAATGTAGCCGAAAATTCATTCACTAGGAAATAAAGTGGAGGGGATAAGTTGAGGCCATTGAATTACCTACACATGCTTGGCTTTCACGTCACTGAATTCATCTCGATGAGATCTGCAGCACACCAAATATTAACCTCATGCCCCTTATCCATCGTAATTCTATGAACTGATTACTCAAATATAGGCACAACCACTCAAATGCATGCCGAAGTACATGCACAGCATCCAGCAGATTACCACCTTTACTACTGTTGTAATTTTTAGCATGTGTTTGGGGGAGGGGGCATTCAGATATTTACCTCATCCCCTTATCCATCGTAATTCTATGAACTGATTACTCAAATGTAGACATGACAAAACAAATGTAGGCCTAAGCACATGCGAGGCATCCAGCAGATTACCACA
>JAHWFP010050164.1:78723-90418 GCA_023313725.1 Lithobius niger | reverse complement strand
CACAAATGTAGGCCTAAGCACATGCGAGGCATCCAGCAGATTACCACCTATAATACTGCTGTACTCTTTAGCATGCATGTGTGCGGATGGAGGGGACTTCCAGATATTAACCTCATTCCCTTATAAATCGTAATTCTTTGAACGATTACTCAAATATAGACATAACAACACAAATGTAGGCCTAAGGGCACACGCGGCATCCGGCAGATTTCCAGCTTTACTACTGCTGTAGTATTTAGCATGTGTGTGGGGGGTGGGGACTTCCAGATATTAACCCTATCCACCTATCTAATCTTAATTCTATTGACTGACAATGTTAATAACGCATATTTGTAATGCTTACCAATAACGGCAACGGTACTCTTCATTGCAATAAAATAATGTTTTCAATAAATAAATATAAATGCTGTGAGCTACTTTCGAATTTTGGTCAAAGAAACTAATGTCGTCGAATTTATACGGGATGAGCGAAAGTCGTTTGCGTCAAAACTTTATCTTATGATAAGAACATGATTGTTTTCCGAGTCTAACGGCTAGTCATTAGTCAACTCCGACGGGAAACTACGTCTGTGTGTCATCGTGTGACACAACTCAAGTGTCAAAGTGTCGCCAAATGATGTACTAACATACATCGTTTCCTAGAGCTAGCTTATCATCAGTGATTACAGAAGCAGTACGATTCCATTACGGCTAAATAAATATGATAAAATGAAAAAAGGTGGGACAGCTTGTGCCCAAGTGACCCGGTATTGCCGACTGTTACTAAGCTAGCTTGTTTATATTCTTGGTATTACTTGCTTTAGTAAATTGTATGGGCTATTCGCTACTGTGTGCCAATTATTGAGGTTATCTTGATTTAAAAAAAAATCATAGCCAGTACTCATAGACTAAGAACTCGATCTTTACCTAGACTCGAACCAGCATCGTTTTGTTACGTGTTATGCAGCAACCGATTCATCTGGTTATCTCAATTTTTTACTTAAATCACAGCCAGTACGTTGAAAAAGAGAACTCGATCGTTGCCTAGGCTCGAACCAGCATCGTTTAGTTACATGTTATGCAGCAACCGATTCATCTGATTATCTCATTTTTTTTTAAATCACAGCCAGTACGTTGAAAATAAGAATTTGATCGTAGCCTAGACTCGAACCAGCATCGTTTAGGTACATGTTATGCAGCAACCGATTCATCTGGTTATCTCATTTTTTTTTTAATCACAGCCAGTACGTTGAATATATGAATTCGTTGCATAGACTTGAACCAGCATTGTTTAGATACATGTTATGCAACAACCGATTCGTTTGGTTATCTCATTTTTAAAAAAATCACAGCCAGTACGTTGAAAAAGAGAACTCGATCGTTGCCTAAACTCGAACCAGCATCGTTTAGTTAAATGGTAAGCAGCAAACGATTCGTCTGGTTATCTCAATTTTTTTAAAAAATCACAGCCAGTACGTTGAAAAAGAGAACTCGATCTTTGCCTAAACTCGAACCAGCATCGTTTTGTTACATGGTAAGCAGCATCCGATTTAACGAATGTAAACTTTCCTGCTACTGTTCTATCGTGTTACTGTGCAACCTTATTAAAAAATCCTTAAAAGAGGGATGCATTTTTCTAGTCCAAAAATTCTCGAGTGGTTCTCTGTTCCTCTCAATACTTTTTTTTTTTTAATCAGTCTAAACCAGATTTTTCCCCTACGGGTTAATTAATGGATGGAAACATTTGAAAGAGACATTCAACTAACATTCCGCTATGTTTTTTTCTTTTCCATCGACCAATTTACACCAAAATAAGTATGGTGTAAAGGTCACCATCAGTATTACAAGAAATCTGTGTAATAGAAATCATTTACCGTGCCTGGCTGACTTGCACTACCGCGCTCGCTACGGTTATGCATACAATATCAGAACCCGATACTAATCAAAAATTGGTTGTTAAAATATTATTGTTGAGTTATACAAGTTGTCTATTGTACGATTATCCATTGTACGTTTTTCCGTGTAGATGATTTTCCAGATTTTGCATTTAGGCATATATTAGACATCTACACCATTAAACGATTTTTCAGTTAGGCGTACATGCGACGCCTAAATTATTTCTCCATGACTTGAACTAACAGTCACCACATGAATATAATGACGGTTGCATAAAAAAAAAAAAATATTTTCTTGGGCGTGAGTAAAATGCTGTTTTAAGTTGTTTACACGACCAGTTTTTGAGCCCCGACCGTTTGACCCTGTGTGGGACTTAGCCGTTATCTAGCTTGACCAAAAGTAAGAACTACACGGTATTGTATACAATGAACTTAATTATTTTTTTTAAAAGTTCTCGAGGCCTTATACAATGCTCAAAACTGATGGCTTGTGTAGATATACGGAATTAATTTTGAACATTCTAAACACTATACAAAAGAAAAAAGTTTAGTAAAGGAAAGGGCAAACCTTGTCAATCGAACTGGGAAACCTCTAAACAATGCTGGGCCTACCCTGTCCATCACTGGAGATGGCGTCAAGGTTCTCCTACGAAAAGTTGTTCTTCCGACAATTTGTTTGGCCTAACTTGACAGCGGGGAACTTGTCGGGAGTGACCCAGCGCCGGCAATCTGTCCTATCTTAATAAAACGGCATAGTTTGTCGGTGGCGGACCATGGCGGGAGTAATCCACGATAGAAAACTGGTCTGAATGAAGGGAGCGGCCCCGACATTTTGTACCATTTAAATAAAAAAAAAAACCCGGCATATCATGTTGGAGGTGAACCTTGACGGGACCGAACAACACTTTTGTGATAGGCTGCACAATGTTCCTGCCTCTCTCGAATGCCCCGCCTGCCTCGTCTGTAGAGCAGTGACATTTGCCGCCATATTGGCACCAGATTGGCACCAGTATGGGTTTTGGAGGGCATAACTACAAGGTGCACTACATAAGAATGGAAGGAAAAACAACGGAAGAGCGGATTTCTTAGGCTTAAAATAACGTTGTTTTCTCCAACCACAAAAATCGCGCGTTTTAGGACTAAGAAATCACTCTTCACGGCATCAGCTTCAGTATGATGCCCTTCTGTTTCTCTCCGCAGTGCCCCTTGCAGCTAACCCATTAAGTCTCCAGCATAGAGTTATATACAATAATACTACGTCGTGTCACTGCTCTATAGGCTACACATAACACCAAAAAATGCGTATAATCATACAACTGAAACTAATCAAGTGGGTATCAATGACGAGAGTGGTATGCCCATTCTGTCCCATTTTCTAAACGTGGCATTGCTATGGTCGTCGGTGCACCTTGACGGGAACGAATCAAGAGTAAACATGGTTCTTAATGTCGGGTGAGGTCCCGACATTCTCTACCATTTTCTAAAAGTGGTGAAGCCTTTCATTGGTCAAACTTGACAGGAGCGATCCAAGGATGGCCTAGAATGACAGTGGCCCAGCATGCCGTTGGAGGAGTTTGCCAGTGGTGTACCTTGCCGCTATACCCTTCCAACAGAGGTGGGATAGCTTGTCGGTAGTGAACTTAGTCGCACTACCCCTTCACTGACTAATGTGACTTTGCCAGGGTCCCCCCGTCTGTTCACAAGCCGTATAAGTTCTCAGGCAAATATGCTGAGCTCTGCCATCGCTCTTCCATCATGAACACTTTGCAAGGGTGGGAAAGAAAAATGATTTTTTTGTTTGTTTTTCATAAAAAAATATTTTATTCTGAATCGCAATACTGCAGAAAAGTTGGTTTTCGTACTCCGAAAATAGCCAGAAACCAAAAAAAAAAATGCTTAAATTAATTTTTAGCATTTTAACATTTTAACCAAAACCTGAACGTCAGTCCCGTTCCACTCCGCACGTACTCACAGTGATTTTTTTTCAACTCGTATGTGTGGATATGATGATGCGGTTCGATCTCCCATTCTCCTGGCTTGAGGCCCAAGCCTCCAGCCTGCTCGACTGTGCTTTGCTTGATGCACCTAGATACGCATGATACCCCAGTGAAGTTCGCTTTTTGTCGTTGAACTTGACTATTCCGTCTTCTTGCGTAGGCGCATATCTAGGTGTGAAGGGATTATATATAATTTCTACAACATTACTACTTTACTTTAGACGTGAATAACTCCTTACGATCCTGACGTGGGCCCAGGGACGAGCTTTTTCGATTTTGCGAGATTTTGAGAACTGACGAAACTGCAGGATGCCAACAGAGCCAACAGAGCGAACGAAGCGAACACTACGAACAAATGTATGCTTCGTTCACTTCGTGTACTCTGTCGGCGTCGATTCGTGCTTTCTGTAGATTCCCAAAATGTCAGAAAATCGATATACCGTTTATTTGGACGCAGGATAACTGGAATTTCCTAAGAATTCGTACATCACATTTCTCCTGCAGCACGTCTGCATTTCTTCTCCAGTTCAACCGGTGTAGCCCGGTTTGTAAAAGTTTGCCAAGTGCCGCTATGAACACTCCTTCTTTCAAGTCTTGCAGGAGAATGGTAACTAATTTCGACCTGAACGGCTTCCTACGCTGTTTTTAACAGGGTGGAGCATGATTTCGGTAATCTCGTTGCAACGGCCAGTTCGTTACATTACTCCAGTCAGAACGTTTGTAGAAACTATGGTTCGAAATAATTATGCGTTTATACATGTAATTTTTATTTTTTTTTAAGATCATAATTGCCTAATTCATGGCGGGGTATTAGTGGCCTATCCCTTCTTAAGCCTTTTCCGCATCTTGGCGAATTGACTGTTATTATTATTTTTTACAAAATATGGTTTGTTTGTTTGTAAGGCCCTTACAAAGGTGAGAGGAATGCAGAATGAAAGACTGAGGCCACGTTTACGCAACGACTTGGCTTTGCATTCTCGCAGCTAGAAGCCAGATCTCATCTGAAATTCCAACATGGCAGCGATTTTAGCTGTACCGGCTCGCTACGAAAATGGTTAATAAATGCGTTAACATGCCCTTAGGACGGGTTTAAGCAACGACTAGTCTTTGGATTCTGGCAGCGATAATTCAATTGCGATGGCAGACGTGTCATTGCCATGGTAACAACGCTACCTGGATTAGCGAAATCCGGCATCGTTTGAATAAATGCATGCAGTCTTATAATCCGTGACAATAAGATAAAGAATTCCACCTGACGAAACGATTTTCTTAGTGGCTTCTTAACTCACATATTGATTGTTTTCGTTGCGGGCCGGCAGAGCTCAAAACCACTGTCATGTTGGAATTTCAGATGATTTCTAGCTTTTAGCTGCGAGAAGGCTTAGGCGAGACGTTACGTAAATGCGCCCTTAGGAAATGAAGTGAGAGCATACATACTCTCGCTCCAATCAAAAATGTTTTCTGGCACGAAGAAAGCTATTTGGCCTAACACACTTACTGTTGTCCGAAATACACCAGTTTTCATTGTGAAGGAATCAAATTTAGTAGTTATCACGCTTCAACAAAAAACAGCGCAGCGAACATAAAATTTTCATGATGCGTCCACTTTGCTTTGTCCATTCACATTCAATCAATCAAATGCTGGCATTTAGAAATCATTTCAGTCTTTTTTGTTACTGTAGTAACCGATTGAATTCTGTGCAGTGATTACTAGGCAAATACTTCATGGCGACAGTTCAAAAAGAATTCTTTGTGAAAGGTGTAAATTAGCCATCCAGTCAACGACTAATTTAGCAATATAGCTAGTAAAAAATTTACATGGGTTTAAATACGCCCTACTATGTGTTACAAGGACATATGGAATTATTACCACGTTTCTGTAATATGCCGGGTTGATCACAAATTACTCACAATCCAAAAACATTAAATGCAAATCAATAAAAAAATAAAGCAATATTTTTTTTATTAAAAATTGTAGAAATTTTATTGGTAACTTTTACATTCCAATTCTAATAAATAGTTTCACACAAAACTTTCTTATTAAACTTCACAAATAAAGTGCAACTGGTATGATTCCAGTGCATGAGTGCATGGAAGGTCATTCCAACACAGTGGATACTTGGGGACACTCGTCGTGCTCCTAATATGGGCACAATTTTCGAGACCTCCAGCATTATCGTTTCCAAGTTTTGGGCACCAGTCCGCGTAAGAAAATGGCTTGTTGGTTCCCATCCACGTCCAGTGGCCTTCTGAATCACGATCGGATCCACCAATCCACCAGTTCTGCGTGTCCACTACAAAAAAAAAAAATTAAAGTATTATACATCGGTTTCAAAAGTGCTTCCCATTTATAAACTAGCTTTCTCTGATGCCAGGTTAACGTAAATATAGTAGACAAACAGGCAATACAACCAGTTGCGTCTGCAAAACGCACAACGAAACAATCTGATTGGAAGGTTGTAGGTTGGAAAACGTTTAAGTTCCACTGGGATAAGAATATGTGGAGCTCCGTCCCAGTAGGTCCCAATCTGGTTTGGTGTGTTTTCATTCATTCTCAGGTTGGGGCACGATGTTGTATTTTCCTGTTGCTAATCTTTAATGATGACTTCAGACTACATTTTAATAGTTTACCTTCCTGGGAGCTTGTTGCAAATTGAAAGTGGTGCCCGAACAGTATTACCAAGTTAAAATTTTAAGTCAGATTTTGGTCGACAATACTGTTATTCTTTCCAGTTTTAGGAGCAAATGCAACCTAAGGCTATGATTGACGGATTTCGAGTCAAATTTTTGTATTGCAAATCCTGCCATCCTCTAAGGTACTGTGAAAAGGAATGAATTTTATTGTGAAGCTGCCAAGAATATACGGTCAAATTTTTATTTCAAATATGTGAACGGTAAGGAGCGAGCGGAGCTGCTTCTTTGGTCTTACGCAAGATTACGCAGATAAGAGTTGATAAATCTTTGTTCCGTGTGTACTCTGCCTGCACTGAATATTGAAAATTCATCATCATTAAATTGAGTCACTGAACTTTTCAGGGAATCGACTCCATTTCTTTCTAACCAACGTTTTTAATCGCTTTTGTATTCTGAGTTTCGCATAAAATTTAGGCGCTCAGTGCGCACAAATAGCTTACTCCAAGAGCTAGTGCAAAGGCAAATTTTTTGGCTACCCAGCAAAAGGACATGACAGCTTTTGGTACGAGGATTTCCTAACGAATTGAAAATTTTGGTGTGATGGTCACCAGCACCTTCACCCCAACATCACCAAAAAAACTAACAAAAACCGTCTTTGTGATTAACGTTGTAGCATATTGTTTATTACATTTTATCTTGGTGGGGACAAATCCACGTTAATTTTTTTCTTGGAAAATTGAAATCCTTTTCTGTGAATTCTCGAAAACTGGTGTCTTGCATCCTTTGCACTGCTCTTTAACAGCGGGACTTTTTATCACAGAATGAATTCTAATCAGGTTGACAGATAACAGCTTTTGGTTATCGATTCCGTGCGACTGTGATATTTGTGATAATTAGTTTGTTGAACAGATGTGTTCTGAAATTTAATACAGAAAGTATCACCATACTATTTCGAAGGTTTAAGAATCCTCTAACGATAAACCGAAGATCGTTACTGCGTGTTACTGCGTGCCTACATGGTCAAAATAGCTGCTATCGTGTAGTTAATGTTGCGTTTAAAGACCGACTTTGACATCTTTTTTACACCATCCTGCGTCGCCGTGCAACCTCGAGCAACCAATCTGGTTTGGTCATTAGTCCTTGCAAGAGCCCATTGTTCTGGCGTGTGTTAAAGGTGCACTGAAACGACAGATATTTAGTTGGTGTTTGAATCATTCAAAGCGAAAACTTGAAACTGGGCTGTTTCACTCTGTTGTCAATAGGCATTATAATATTCGTAACAAATTTCGTTTTAATTAGTCCACGCCATTCCATATTACAGAAATAAAATGAGTCTAATTAACCTCATTTTGGTGACCCTATCTTGCCCCGACCCCTTTCACACAAAAATACGAAGAAACTTTCAACGTAAAAGCACATATGCGTACATCCTTCGACTTGAATTCAAAGAATATTCCTACCAGACTAATTTTCATGGGAATCGGTTCGTGTATAGGATTTCTGCCCAGTGCTGGACTTAGATATTTCGCCCAAAACGTCAACCCCACCGAACAAAAAAAAAATTTTATGGCAAATCAAGAACCACGTGTGTTCGGCCTTAATTTCAAAGGATGTTCCTACCAAATTTCATTCGAATTGATTATACCTTAGCCGTATAACTGCAAAACAAAATGACAAACAAACAAACAAACCCTACACCAAAACGTGGACTTAAAAAAGGCCCACGTTAACTTTGCTCGCTCGGTCAGTAAACGCAAACACAATATTAGATACGCTTTTCAGGACATTTACAAAATAATCGCCACTTTCATTCTTACATTTTTCCTCCTTCAGGTATGTCTTGAGATTCTTCCATTCCCTTACGGTCTCGATGTTAACTAAAAGTGCGTTTGGTGCCAATTCTTGGCATAGTCGCTCGGCTTCGTCCCAATTGTTGATAACTTCCTGGCTGAAGTAGTAGCAATGGTCATGGATGAGTGTGAAGTCGGGCGGGCAGAAAGTTCTCGCTTGTACTCGCCTGGCCGTAACCGCTGCGTTTGCAGCATGAAGTGAAATACATGACAGCAAAACTGTAAGAAATTACCAAAACGAATTTTAGACCTATAAATTATGAGAATTCAGAAAGTAGAGAAGAAGAAATTATAGTAGAAACAGGGAAAGTTTGAGTGAATAGCTCATCTGATATTTGTAACATGTTAAATATAACTTTTCCTGACTCACTTTCCTTAGTGATACAGAAAGAAAAAGTATACCCCCCCAAAAAAAAAAAAATGTACTTTTATTTGTAAAACTCCATAAGAGTTGTGAGGGTAATTAGTAACCCCCCCCCCAAAAAAAAAATGGAGTATTAAATTGCATTGTGGGAATTGGGAGTTAAGTTTTGAGTAGTGGGTTTTTGCTTCAGTAACAAACATTGACATTTCATCTGTGTAATATCCGTAGCCAATTGGTATTTTTGCTTGCTGAGTACACCACATAAAAAATAAGTAATTCGTGGTGGATTTCTTAAAAACTAAAACTGTGTATATATGAAAGTTCAAAAGCTGTCAGTAACGTCGTACGATATAAAGTGGGTCACCATGCGCCTCGATTTTTCGAGTGGCACCATACAGAGTCGATATCCGAATATGCAAATCAGGGCCTTCCGAGCTCTTCGTAGCTTTGCTCCATGAGTAGCGAATGCTGAAACGCAAGTGGACGTTTGTTTAATTTATTTCACAGTGAGTAAATTTGTGGCTACATTTGCTTTAAATTAATTTGCCTTATTGAGATGGTAAGGGAAAAAGGACACCTCTACAATTATTATCCCCTTGACTGCGCGGGATATTCCCCGGCTGGAATGCAGCTTTATCACAATGACGTGAAAATGGTATGTATGCAGCCGATTAAAAAAATATGCCGTTTTTATTATCATGACGAAACAGAGATACGATAAAGTTGAAAGTGGAATTGTGATAATTGTATTTGGTTCTTTCTTATTTGACTAGCTACATTATTCGAAATAGTCAGTATGCGTCCTATTATCGCAGCTCGCCGCCAAGTTTCCAAAAAAGGTCGGCTTTCGAAAGTAGTGATTTCATTCAACCAGGGAAAGGCCGCCAAGGTAATACTTTAGACGTTATGTAGAACTAGAGGAAGCCCGTGCTATGCACGGGGCCGCTCACATTTCCCGGGACATCATCCCGTGACATTTTTCCGGCACTCTTCCCCACGACTTGTCAGATTGATCGACCACTCATGCCTGGCTCCTGTTTGGCTGCAGGTAGAATGGGAGAGCGCATTTGCAATGCGGGCACGAGGAGGGGAGAAGTGATTGTTCGGCGCGACGACTTGTCAGATTGAACCTTTATTGAGTTGATGGACCACTCATGCCTGCCTCCTGTTTCCATGCAGGTAAAGTGGGAGAGTGCATTTTTAATGCGGGCGTGAGGAGGGGAGAAGTGGTTTTCCTTTTAGTCTTCCTTTTTAGCAGTCCTCCGAGATTATTATATAGATGGCGGGAGGAGCCATGCCATTCTGGTGCAAGCAGCTGATTTCTTAAGAGTGGACAATTTAGTAGTAATATTATATTACAAGAGCGTATAGTTTAATATTGATAATTTTTCGATAATCATGAGTTGCATTTCAAACTAAAAAAAAAAAGGTGGTGTTTTTGTCAGCTTGTTAAGGCTACTAGTGATTGAGAGAATGATCTGCACTTAAACAGACTGAAGTGGTGTTTGCTGCGGTCATATCACTTTGCAAAAAAAAAAACAATATGAAGGTAGTAAAGCAAAAATTATAGTAAGATGGTAGAAGTAACGCGAAAGGTATGGAAATATCAGAGCTACATTACCTACACATCCTTGGCTTTCACGTCACTGAATTCATATCACTGAGGTCTGTAGCACACCAAATATTAACCTCATTACCTTATCCATCGTAATTCTATGGGCTGATTATTTAAGTATATGCATAACAACACAAATGTACGCCTAAGTAAATGCAATGATGCAACGCCATCTAGCAGAGAACCAGCTTTACTATGCTGTTGTATTCTTGGAGCATGTGTGTTGGGGAAGAGACGTACAGATATTAACCTCATCCATCGTAATTCTATGGACTGATTACTCAAATATATCAACAAGAATGTAGGCCTATGTACATGCGTGGCATCCGGCAGATTATTAGCTTTCGTACTGCTCTACTCTGTAGCATATGTGTGGAGGAGAGGACGTGTAGATATTAACCTTATCCCCGTATCCATCGTAATTCTACGGACTGATTACTCAAATATATCCATCACAACAAGAATGTAGGCCTAAAGTACATGCGTGGCATCCAGCAGATTACCAGCTTATTGCTGCTGCTGTAATCTTTAGCATGTAGATGGGGGAAGGGGGCATCCAGATATTAACCTCATCCCCTTATCCATCGTAATTCTATGGACTGATTACTCAAATATACTCATAACAACACAAATGTAGGCCTAAGTACATGTAGCGCCAACTAACAGAGTAATTCTTTGTACTGTCAATGTAAATAACAGAAATTTGTAATGCTTACCAATAACGGCAACGGTACTCTTCATTGCAATAAGATGATGTTTCCAATAAATAAATATAAATGCTGTGAGCTACGTTCGAATTTTGGTCAAAGAAACGGATGCCGCCGAATTTATAAGGATACGCCAAAGTCATTTGCGTCAAATCTCTATCTTATGATAGGAACATGATTATCATTGTTATTGTTTTCCGAGTGTCATACCTCGTCATTAGTGAACACTGACGTGAAACTACGTATGTGTATCATCGTGTGACACAACTTAGTAAGTGTCGCCAAATGACGTACTTACATACATCGTTTCCAAGAGCTTGCTTATCGTCAGTGATTACAGAAGCAGTACGATTCCATTACGGCTAAGTAAAAATGATAAAACGAAATAAGGTGGAAAAAGTGTGTGCCCATGCATGTGACACGATGTTGCCGACAGTTACTAAGCTTTCGTTTAAATCTTGGTATTACCACCTTTAACAAATTGTGTAAGCTATACACCACCGTGTAGTGATTCACGTGGTTTTCTCGATTAAAAAAAAACGTAGCCAGAACGTTGAAACTAAGAAAACGATCGTTGCATATAGACTCGAACCAGCATCGTTTACTACACGTATTCCAGCAACCGATTCATCTGGTTATCTCGAATTTTTTTTT
>JAHWFP010050164.1:40820-67186 GCA_023313725.1 Lithobius niger | reverse complement strand
GGGTTAATCCTATTAGCCAAGTTAATCGCACCGAATAACACTTTGGACGTTAAATGAAAACTTAACATCAGCGTTTGGTAGCTAGTAAGCTCAAAATTGCGATTGAGCAAATTTAAACCTGTGAAACAAGCACAAACAATAAACCACAACCGTGCCACTTCAAATCAACTAACGGCAAATTTGGCATTGGCAAGCCTATGCAAGTTCTGACCGTGTCAATTTCACTGGCGTAGGAAAATTGGAAATTAAGCCAACAGCGAAAATCATACACTAGAAATAACGTAGTTCAGTAAGCCACCTTTATGCTCTTACGTTTCGTCGGAGTGGCATGACCCGGATTCGAACAATGGAGGATGTGGCCATAGCGACTAAAGGCGCTATGCAAGTGATCTGGGGGCGAACTGGGTAGCTGGTTCGAATCCGGGTTATGCCACTCCGACGAAACGTAAGAGCATAAAGGTGGCTTACTGAACTACGTTATTTCTAGTGTATGATTTTCGCTGTTGGCTTAATTTCCAATTTTCCTTAGTATTATTTCCAGCGATTTATGTATATTAATTTCACTGGCGCAACAGCTAATTGGGCTACGGCAAATGTGAAAGTTATGAATGACCAAATTTATGAAAATAAAATTCCTCCAGACAGAAAAGGTAGAGGGGACGATTAAACCGTCTGATCCTTCATTCGTTCACAGTCCTATGAAAGCAGTGATATCCACCCAAAACCAAAACCGGTGCAAGAGAAGCTGCCAAGTTTCAAAAAAGGGTCAGCCTTTCAAAGTAGTGATATCATTCAACTAGGGAAAGGCCGCCAAGGTTAATCCTGTTACCCAAGGATTAACTTTGGGCGTTAAATGAAAACTTGAAGATTGCTACCGCCAGTAGCAATGTTCTGGTTTTCATTTAACTTTCGAACTATTAGTAGCTGCGATTAACTTGGATAACAGGATTAACCTTGGCGGCCTTTCCCTGGTTGAATGATATCACTACTTTGAAAGGCCGACCCTTTTTTGAAACTTGGCGGCTTCTCTTGCACCAGTTTTGGTTTTCGGTTGATAAAGTATAACCATAAATACCTTATGGCCATACTTTTGAAACGTATCGAAAGGGAGCTGATAAGTCGTTTTTATGGCACTTTTTCTTTGGGCCGAAAGAAACCTCCTCGAGCTTGGCCTATGGATGGCTTTCAGTCCGGGGTACGCGGGAGGATTGAGGCTTAACGGCTCGTCGACAGCTAGGATACCGTTCAAGAAAAAAGTGTGAAAAAACGAATTATCAGACCCCATTCTTGCGAAAGTTTGGCTATGGGTTATACTCGTAGCTTTTTTTGTTTGTTAATGTAACACCAAGACTGTAATACGTTGTACTCTTTCGGGCAGAACTAAGTAGTTAGCCTTACTAGCCTACGAACGAGAATTGGATCTTTTTTTCAATTAATTCAAATTCTGATTGATGTTTAGGAGAAATGTCAGGCGATTCCACATCGCCTGTCTTCAACATGTCAACTTCTGTTTTTGTGGATTCATATTTTTGGTCAAGTTCGTTAACTTGTACTGGGGTATCCTCACCTTTATCTTCGAACATTTTGCGAAACTTTGACAAATTTTCGTTAACCATTTCTAGACGCTGATATATTTTGAACATCTTTGTAACCTCGGACATTCTATTCCAGTCGCTCTCTGTGTCTGTAATTAATCCATTAACAGATTCTTCTTCTGCCTCTAAATAATAAATCAGATTTAGAGTGCTTATTAAAGTACATTCATTTTGTAGGGATTTTACGTAAAGCTCTAGAGAATTTTGTAGAGATTTTACGTTCATGCTAAGACACTTTTCTCAGTGTAGAAATTACCAGGGGACGCTAAATAATAACACTTATAACACACGTATTCTGATATTTCGTATATGTACTGTTAACATTTTTTTTATCAAATAATTTACCCTACTACAAATTTTTCGTGCAATTTTTGTGTTACAGAATTTAAACACATAAAATGTTATAGAATTTCGTATAAACAGTATGCGAAATTTAAGTACCTAATTCAAGTTCTAAGTACTTTCCACATACAATACCAATTAGTGCAACTAATACGAAAATAATTGACTTCATTTTAGTTTTGTGTTATCCAACAGCGAGAACGACTGCACTAAATCAGGCACATGCTTCTAAAATTAGTATATTATTTTCATCAAATCTGCAAAAAAAAAAAAAAAAGGAATTAAAGACATTCGGACATTGAATTTCTCATGCTTCCATCAAAGTAAACCGAATTTTGCATTAGTTTCTGCAAGAACAGTCAATATTAAAGGACGATTTTCTTAGTTCTATTGGTTATCAAGTATTGTTCACTGACAAAATCACGACGCCAGATGAGCAAAACAATAACATCGGAAGAGCGAACTCGTTAATAAAAACTTCGAAAAACAACCAATGGTAGGCCTACAGGATGTAAATGCGAGACGGAAAGCCAAATGTGCTCGACTGCATCTTATTTATTTAGAATACGTAATGACAAAAAAAGTTAGTTATTCTATAATTGTTCCGTTATTGTATTTATCACTGTTAGCATTAGTCGAGGGAACTAACTCGGGATCTTAAGCTAAACTTTTGAGTCTGGATAAAATATTTTTACATTTTCGTCATCTTTTGGCACTATGTAACAATATTGCAAAGATTGTCGCCCTGGGCATTTCGCAAACAAACCCTCAATACACAAACTTGTTGCTGCCATTGCAGATATTTCTTATTTTGCTCATACTTCCCTCAGTTCTTGCTCTAGTGAACAGTTTACAATTGCTGTTGGATAAATACAGCAATTTGAAACTTAAAGCAACAAGAATATGTTCCAACAGTGCTAACCAACTCATGAAAACTTAATGTCCCGCATTAGTTTTCCAGGCACTTGTTAAAAATGGCATCCAAAAAGCTAATTTGGTCGCCATTTTGGTAAAAAATTTTCCTTCACTAATACAAAATTAACTACGTCAAGTACATCTTAACTAATTGACATCAATGGCTTTAATTAGACGTGAATGAAATGTGAGAATGTCTGTTGTTTACTAGAGTAATGAAACTGGTCTCCATCCTACTACTATTTTTTCTGTGCCTTGTTAACAAATCGTAGGTTTATTTATTATAATTCGCGAGTTAAAGCACTGTGATGACTTACCTAATTAATCTAAATCAATATAATTATATTTTAATGAATGGTGCGAGTGTTTTTACCCGATGAGGTTAAAAGAAGCATATATATGAAGTAGGAACCATCCTACAGCTATTTTTCTTACGTCCATTAACGCGTTGTGGGTATAATTTATAATAATTTCCGATTTAAAAGTACTATGGTTGTCCATCTAATTAACATAAATGGATATAATTAGACTTGAATGAAAGGTGTGAACTTTTCTGACCTTACGAAGGTAATAAAATTATAATTACCGAATTTAAAGCACTCTGGCAACCCATATCATTAAGATAAATGGGTACAAATAAACTTAAATAGAACATGAGAATGTATTTTACCCAGGATAGTAAAGCTTTTCTGCGTCAAATATAGGGATTGTCCTTCATATACACTGTTGATGATTTTTGGGTGTAATTCATCGACAGGGCACAAAAAATAACTACGCAACTGTTCCTATCTAACGTAAACGTGTTAATAAAATAAATTTTAATAAATTATATTCATAATTCGTCAACGGGGCCTATGAAAACTAGCTGATGTGTATACGTTTTATTGTAGTCGAAGGACAACAAACACATTAACTTTTTTCACTGAAGCCTAATTATATCAATTTAATTTTATTAGACAGGTCACCTAAGAGCTGCCAAATATGAATAATAACAAATTCATATATGACATAAGAAAAATAGGTGTGTGATGGTCCCTTCTTGAGGTAAACAGGTTTTATAACTGTTTTCGGCTAAATAACACTCCCACCTTCATTACAGTCTAATAATACTACTTTGCATTAATTAGAGGGGTCATTGGAGCGCTTTTAAATCGAGAATAGTAATACATCAAACGCAAAATTTGTCAACAGGATGCGATAAATAGTTGTAGGACAGTCCCTATTTGACTTTGAGAAGTTTTATTCCTCTCGTAACGAAAAAGAACATTCCCATTAATAATTCCATTCTAGCCGAATTATTTCCATTTATTTAATTCAGTGTTATATTTCAGGCATATTCCATTACTGCATTGACATTTGTGCCTAAAATCACTGCTAAATTGCATTTTTGGATGCCATATTTAGTGTCATAAATGTTTTTTTGTTTTTTTCGAATTTGTATGTTATATTCCCGGGAGCAAGAAGCCATTTGAAAACAAACCCCCAGTTTTTTTTCCCAAATAAACGTGATAGCAGTTAAGATCAAGCCCATATCGCCCTTCCCTTCAATGCAATTCGATAAGTTGGAGCAGTGTATGTCTATAATGTTTTTGCATTTTTACTAAATTCGAATATCAGCCATCATTGTGACATCACTGTTAAACAGTGATTAAGTAAAAATAAATGACACCCTGTTTGTCAGTTTGACAGTCTGTGTGGTCTAAATGCTCACAAGAAAGTGACATTTCAAGTTTAACATAGAAAAAACACGAATTCACATACTATCCAGCTATTATATAATTCTGTAAATAATGTAAGAACTGACATTTAGTTATTTTGCCACCAGTTTCACCTATATTCATATACATGCATAAGTATTAATCCAACAGCAATTGCAAAATGGTCAATGTATTTACTTTTCCCTGAAAACATGGATAAGCACGTAAATTTCTACGACAGGATAAAGACGGAAAGCCAAAGGCTCAACAGGAGGTAAATAAATACAGATGCAAACCTATTGAGGTTGCCTTTTGGACTTACATTTCAGACTACCTCAGTTGGGAATCGAACCCACGACCTTCAACATAAACCACTCGCAAATCTTTTCAACGAGCTGATCACTTCCCAGTCTCCATGGTACACCCGTGGGGGGGGGGGGGGGATTTGAGGGTTGCTACATAGCACGACCTGCACAGTGCGTGTGCTAATCATGGTGTTTGTGCTGTATAGATCGTACGCATATGTGTACGTCCACTGAGTTTATAGTTTTATTGTTCTGGAAAAAAGAAGTAGACGTAGTTTTCCGGCTACAGCGTCATCAACTTTTATTGTTTTCTCGACTATACGTATTATTAATCTTCCTCACTATTGTTGTGATATTAGCGTTGCTAGGCCAGTACCCGAAGTTGTACTCTGTCCCTGTTAGCAGTAGCACCCCAGGGTGGTACCAGAACTGTGCAGTGTTTGAAGCCGGTGGCACGGATTTGAGACGCTACTGGCAGGTTTTTGTAGGGGGGGGGGGGAGATGAGGCTTAATGGCGCGTCGACAGCTTGGACAGCTTGGACAGCTTTTTGTAGGGTGCTATGTTGTTATTTCGTTGGCGATGTACAGGTATTGGGACGTTACATTGCAGTAATTGTGATGTAGCGTTTTGTAGCAGTCTTGTGTGATAGGGCTGATGACCAATGCTGGCTAGAGCTCTGAAATCAATCAATCAATATCGGTAAATAATTAACGGTGAGATTGTGAGAAATGTGTTGCTAATATGCAGCAGGAATTGGCGTGTGCAAGGTTGGTCGAACAAATACAACTCCACTAAAAAATGTTTATGTATAAAAACAAACGTATCAGTTAAGCATTCTAAAATATGCCCCCAATCTGGAGGCATTCTTGTGCATGTTAAATGGAGCGTAAAAAGGACTCAAGAGTTTCCCCCCCCCCCCCCGCCCCAGAAAAAATATTTATTTACGCCACTGCCTGATTGCAGCCATACGAAAGTTCAGAATGGAATACAGTTTGCCTCAATGGTTGGAAGCCACAAACGTATAGGGCAGTGACACGGCGTAGTATTATTGTGTATAACTCTATGGTGGAGCCAGTAACTGGGTTAGCGGCAAGCAGCACTGGAGGGAGAAATGAAGATCGTCTTATTGGGAAGCCAATGCTATTAGACTGAATTTCTTAAGCCTATAACGCATGATTTTTGTTGTTGGAGAAAACAACGTTCTTTTAGGCCTAAGAAAGCCGCTCTCAAAGCACTGTCTTGACCAGAAGTGCCTTTTTTCCTTACATTTTAATCTAGTGCACCTTGTAGCTATGCCCACCAAATTGTATCTCGTAACCAAAATGACGTCACATGACGCTGCTCTATTGCTGTGCTTGACTTTGCTGTATAGCGATTATTTATACCACGAAATTACGCTTTTTCGAATTTATCGATCTGGCTCTCGTCATTGTAAAATTTGAATAATGGATAGTTAAGAAATTACGACGAAACATACACCGTGTAACTAGAAATCAAGTGAACTTATTAAAAAAACGTCAAATTAACATTGCCTTCCTATAGCTTACAATGTTCGATAATAACATTTGATAATCGCATTTTAATCACTGCAGACAGAAGGCAATCGACAAAAGAAAATAAAGGATTCCGATTACGACACACATTCGCTTCGTTTGAAAAGGAATTCCTATTCCTTATTCTTATTCTTCAGAAATTCCCTTCAACGTAAAGAATAAAGTGACGTTTAAACCATCAACAGGAACCCTCAATTTACTATTTTCAAATTGTAGTAGCCAAATCTTAAACGAAAGGTACCGCGGACGACGTGATTATTCCACAACACGAAACAATAAAGTGGTTCTGACTAGTATTTTCAAAACTGTCAGTTGCAATAGTTACTTGAACTCTCACATCCATTTTCCATGAATGAATAGGCTTACTCTCGAAAGCATATCCCTCCAACTGAAGCTTACGCAACTAAAACGGGAGCTACATTTCAGTCCTAGAAATGCGGAGAGTCTTAGCATTATTTAAACGCTATCTTTGCACCCAGGCTAACACCTTTCGACCTTGTGATGGTTACTGCTTTTAAATTAGCAATTGCTGCTGCAGTATGTGACAGAGGTGTGCGTCTGAAAATTTTCGTCGAAGTCTAATTGTAGTTTGGGTTTTATACCAGCGGCGGCATCACCCACCTTTTCAATCTTTCGATTTTGTTAAACATTATAGTTACTGTTGGTTGTTTGTAGTAATACTTTTAAGCTAGGAAAAATACTTTGCGAATGTAAGAAGTTTTGGTAGCGGCACACCAGCGCTACCAGCGTGGCTAGGGTGTTTTACTTTTTAGCCCTCAGAGATTGTGCACATCGTTAGTATCGAAAGAGGCTGCAAACAACGAAACAGAAACAAACTATAGCCTGATAAAATAAATATGATATTTAGCTAAGGCCTACTTAAAAATGGTTAAGTAATAGATATCCGTGAAGCATAGGAGGTTTAACGGCTATAATTGCTTGTGAGCGAGAAGCAGCTAGTCCAATATTGAGGGGGTGAAGGGAAATCTCACGAGTGCGCCAGCGCAAGTTGATTTCCCCATCACCCCCGAGATATTGGACTAGCCGTTTCGAGCAAACGAGCAATTATAGCCGTTACACCGCCTATTTTCACGGCTATGTGTTTCAATGGTAAGGGTGACGTTAAGCTAACTTACCTCTTACTTGAGTTTTTTAAAAATTTTGTTTGTAAATTTTATTTGTAAATCTAGTAAATTTAAGAATTTTTACATGCGACTTATGTAAATTCCTAAACGAAAACTTCTGGGTAGAAACTTCTTGTGCACGAAGTTAGAACGAAGGGAAGAGACGTTCCGTGTACTGATGTTTGTGTTTTAAGGTAAAACTGTATTTTTTTTCTACTTTAATAGTTTAAAGAAGATTAGAGTATAAAACGCGCTATTCGCTTGAGTCTCGGTTTTTAGGTGTATTTAGGTGTATTTACAAAGTGACAGAACCTTATTTTCGTAGCATCGGGACAAAAGGTTGCCGGGTTAGGCTTAGCTGGGGCATTTCTTTTCCGTGTTGATACCGTGAAAATTGTCACCAGTAGCAAATATTACCATTTACGCTTTATGCAATTGGGCATGCTGACTAAATTTGTGTTGTGTTGTTAAATATGAAAAGTTAGTCATGGTGGATTAGAGGTATATACAGACCCGATAAAAGTGTTAGATTACGTATCGGAAAAGTGTGGGTTATCAAAAAAGTGTGGGTTATCAAAATCAACCCATGGTGACGTGTGGGATTTTTCAGATTAACCGTATACAACGACTACACTTATAGCATAGATATGTGTTAGCGTGACATCACCACCGTGCATTAAATTATGATAAAGGCCAGCGAAGAGCAGTACCTCATACAAAAAGGCAAAAGCCAAAACTTGGCCGAGTGAATACTGCACTCAGATATTTAGGAGCAGGAACAAAATATGAACTTAAACAATTATTAAAATAAGCATAAATTTCTATTCATTTCACCGACAGTAAAACACAATCCCGTTCCCTCGTTACAAATGACTGTATGTAACTGTACTCCAATTCTTACCGAGTTTGGCAATGGACACTGAAATGAAATCATCCGTTTCCACGTTATACATTCACAAAATGTGGTCCGGCTGCCGAACTTCTACAATTTTATTTTCAAGATAACCGAGTTGCAGGGTAAAGTCCGGAAAGTCAATAAGCAATTTTAATCGTGAAAGTGATATCTGGCGACTGCAGTAACTGAACTGCTTATCAAGATCTCTTGTTATGAGTCAATTGCGATTTAATCTAAAGTATAACTTTTGATTTTGAACAGATTTCTTTGATTTGTTTGGCTACCCTCCAGACTACAGTTTCGGTCCTCACAATGGAGAAAGGAAGGCAAGCAGGAGAGTTAGAATTCGACAAGAATTGAAGATGGTTTGTTTCTATTTTCACGTCTTTTCGTCACGTTTCAGTTGCAATTTTAGGGCTTGTATTGTCATTCGTGTAAGGAGCACGGGTATAGCTGCAAGCACTGGGGCGTCAGATTCGATAGACATCTTGGTCCCGGTTGTACATCTCTGAATGGAAGTGTATATGTATGGGGTTTTCCTCCAGTTGTTTCCCCGCCCGTTTCACGAGGATTTCCTCCAGGTTCTCCGGTTTCCTCCCTCATGCGGCACAAATACAACTGTTTACTTGGGGAGGTGGTAACTTCCACTTACCATCTGCCGCTTGGACCTTAAAAAGCTCTAATCTTACTAGCTGACACCTTCTGTTTTATTTTATTACAGTAAAACCCTTCTTTGCCAAATACAAGTAAAAAAAAGGCTACAATCAAAGGCAGTATCGGATGTAGCGGTTGTAAAGGCAGTGTAAGGCTTTACTTATTCCACCTTTACAAGGCCAGTAAGGCCACATGGTGGTGACCTGTTCTAATCCGGGTCACATCACTTGAATAAACCGTAAGTGCGTAAAGATGTCCTACTGTGCTACGCTATTTCTAGTGTATGAATTTTATTGAAGGCTTTGAGGGCATATTGATTTGTATTCCATCCCCATTGTCTTAGACAGAACAAAATACTGTCAAATGGAGTCCTGGTAACAGCTGTGACCTTAATAACAGGTTCAACGAGATATCTTGATGCCAGCGGACAAGTAGCTATAACACCGGCAAAAACTGTATGGTAGTGATCTGGTGATGGGTAGATTCGCCGGTTCGAATCCGGGTCACTTCGCTTGAATGAAACTTAAGTGAATAAAGGTGGCTTACTCTACTACGTTATTTCTATAGTGTTTAATTTTTGGTGATGGCTTACTTCCAATTTACCTTTATATTATCTTTAGTGATTCGTGTTATTTATTCTCCTTCATCGACCCATATGAGCGTATATTGATATGTATTCCCTCTCCATTATCTATGGCCGAGCACATTCTATCGAATAGAGTCTTGATCACGGCTGTGAAGTTATTAACCGGTTCAGTAATTTATATTTATGCCACTGGGCAAGTGGCCGTATCGGTTAAAGCGGTATACGATAGCGAGCTGGTGACGAACTGGTTCGCCGGTTCGAATCCGGGTCACATCACTTGAATGAAACGTAAGTGCGAAAACGTGGCATGCTCACTACGTTATTTCTAGTGTATAACTTTCACTGATGGATTATTTCCAATTTACCTTTATATCAGTCACAGCAATTTATGTTTGTCTAATTCAAATGCTCTGAAGCCTTTCACACAACGCTAAAAAAAAAACACATAATAAACCAAGACTTCAGTTAAAATTTACATCTAAAACAATTGAGAAAATGTGGTTTTAATTCTCACAGTCACTGTTGCTTGTCACATACATAGTTTAAAAGTTGACATTACAAAGAATGCAAAGAATGACGTAACTTCTATGTTTGGTGCATTCGTAAATTTTTCCCAACACTGTTCCAACTTTCCATTGCATTTAACTTAGTAGCATTTCGTAACCAGTCCTTCGTGTTGTTACATGACAACCAATCAATACTTATGAACAACTACACAAATTGACTTCAACAGAAAATTGGAAGAGTCCTCGGTAAAATTGCAAATGAAGCATTAATGGGTCCTGTGGATCACATGTCCAGGTAGTCAATGAGCCACCTCTCGTCAGTGGGCATATCCAGGTAACTTGATCAATCTGGGTAAAAGTGATGAGATGGCGAGTAACCTAACTTGACTCGAAGACCCATTTTGACCAACAACACCAACATGATTCATTGACCTAACTTGACTTAAAGTAACGTACCGCCTGCCTTATAACCTTCCGCCTGCCTTATAACAGCTACGCGCTGATTGCATCTGTGCATTTACCATAGTCAAGGTCAACTGAGACAGTAGCTTCGTTCCTTGCAGCGAAAAACGCAGCTACTATCTCAGTTGGCATTGCGCCTAATAAACAAGCCAGCGTGAACGCATTAATTGTGTCGTCACAAACCGGAATGATTCTCGCATTTTAAAATCACAATTTATAATTTTCTAGACTAGTGTCTTATAATTTTGCTTCGGCGATCTATTGGAATAATTAATTTTAATTTTTACTGAATTAGTCTTTTAAAATTTTGATTTCATAGTAAGTATTAGCAAACGATTAGGCGCGCAAAGGATTATATAGGAACGGGTCCTTCTTAAATATATTTAACAATAATCAACAGAAAATCTCGTAGACGCCACATTTTAAAACGGTTTTTTAGCAAGGGAAAGACTAAAGGTAAGTAAATTTATCTTTGGGGCCGTACTTGATGTGGAGTATCGAGGAAATGGCGCTGGGAGGTATATCCCTTTAATGACCCACTCGGAACTGATACGACAACTGAATCGTGTTGATGTCAACACACGCACAGAATCTCACCCTTTGACTTCTTTTTGTGTACCTAAACCACCATCACCAACCACTCTCAACAGAAGTCAATTAATTACGTCCATCGACCTAATTCCACTGACACAACCATGAACAGCAGAGGGTCGATGACTGATATTTAAAATCGAAACTGAAAAATGTAGAAAGCCCTTGGTCGTATGAAGCGAAATGAAAAATGCTGTGAGAAGGTATAAACTCCCGTGGTCGGTACTCGGAAGGGGGGGGGGGGGGGGCCCAAAGAAAACACCCCCCCCCCCCCCCCCGAGCCAAAATTAAGAACAAGCTGTGGCAAAAGAAAACAAATTAAGCATTTACAGCAACTAAAATATTTTGAAAATAGGCTTTGACAACTTTTCAAAGGCACAAAATTCCTGAAATCGAGTTTGGTTTTACAGGGCTCCTTATAGTAGATCCGTTTGTTTTACAGGGATCCTTACAGCAGATTCTTTTGTTTTACAGGGCTGCTTATAGTAGATCCGTTTATTTTATTGGGTTCCTTATATTAGATTGGTTTGTTTTACGGGGCTCCTTGAAAGTGACCCCATTCTGAATTCCACTTGCTGGTCTCCCCTCCCCATTCACCCCCCTCCCCAGTTCATACTCACAAACAAGATTCTTGGGGGCGCACTGCTAACTGAATCAGATATGGTTTGTTATTCCTTTTTAATCCCGTTTCTCTACAATTTCTATCAGTCTTTCGTGCGGCCCTTCAGTTGCTTGTTGATTGTCACCATCGTGATAGTGTTCATCGCCGTTTCCATATTCTACGAGACATAGGGCGTCAATTGGGGTATAAGTCTGTCCTCCTGTCCAGTAATTTTATATTTTTCCAGGAGGTACAGATGCATGATAAGAGCTAGATTTGTGGTTTGTTTAACATATTCGTAATGTGTGGCTCCGTGGCAACCCGGACCACTCCACTGTGACTGAGGTTGGTGCTAATGACCTTGTTGTTGACGCGCCATTAAGACTCTATCGGCCCTATTCCTTTTGCATTTTAAGATTTTCAAAAAGACCCAGTTGACCAAATTTAAACGTAATTTTTTTTACCAGTAAGTCCATACCAAAATTATTTTGAAACGGTGTACTAATAAAAGGAAGCCCAATAAGTTTTTAAAATAGAAATAAATCGAATTCTTTCTTCAAATTTTCAATGCCGTGTTTAACCTGTATATTTTTATTTTGTACTTAAATAATTAGGCTTCACAAAGAAAATGAATGGCGCTAGAGTAAGTGCAAGGTAGGTCATTCCAGCAGTATTCGCCTTGGCCCCAGTCTTGGCCTGCAGACAGAATTTCGCCTATATAAGCACAGTGCTCTATACCCCCGGAGTTACTGGGTTCTCCTTCGCACCAAGCGCTGAACGGAAATGGCTGATTGGTCCCCATCCATATCCAACTTCCTTCTTTTTCACGGTCAGTACCGCCAATCCACCAATTGAAATAGGCCACTGAAACACATAGGAACATGACTGGTCAATCGTCATCTGTGATTTTAACAAATAAAGGTAGACTTACAGTGCTTTCCGTAACCACCAATCTAATCTAACTCAGCATTTGCTAAAGGCAGTTTTGCCCCCACACTGGACGTTACCTTGTTGTTACGTCAACCATTCAGACCTTCCGAAAACTAAAATCGAAACTCAACAGGCTACATGGCTCGTTCCAAAGAGAGGAAGTGACTTCACAGCTCGATCCTACTGATGGATTTACAAATGACTGTGGGACACATCAGCCACAACAGTCTAGTCTAAGGAAGTGGTTGATTTTGAGCGTGTACGAGGTAAGTGCATATCGAAGACTAACGATAGCGGCATACAACAGGCGTGTTAAAAGGTGACGTCACTTCTCTCAACAGACATTTTTGGAAGGTTCTGTTGCGTTGGTCATAGTTTGATGAATTGGAGGTACCAAACTGTCTCCAACAATGATACGTTTTGAGGGGTTAGGTTTATGTATTTGGAAACCATTGATACGTGCAAGTATTACTTATCTTAAGGCAGCTCCTTAAAGACTTCGACAAATATAAACATGGAGGAGAGCCAAATCGGCAAATTAGTGAAAGCGACTATGGTGATAGGTCTGCATCTGTATTAAGTCACTTCGAAAAAAGTGGGCAATTGGACAAATGGGTAAGATCGGAGACCATATTGTTAAAGAATTTATAAATGACCGATGACCAATGTAATTAGGCAAGAAACATGGTTTACCATGACTCGCTTGAGAAAATTTTGAGTAAGACAGTATTAACAAATAGTTTATGCTGAAAATAGTTCTGTCTTTTTCTATAAGGTGTCAGTTTGGAACTTACCAATTAATAATGTCATATTTTCATTAAGTCATGTGGATCTGAAAAGGAGACCCACTTACTTCTATCTCTGACATCATCCAAAATAAATCTGTGGTTATAGGAAGACGAAAAAGACACTACAATATTTAAATAATTTGTTTAAGCCTTTATAAATTTAAAATAAGCAAATATCACGTTGGGTCGGTGGTTGAAGGTCTGACCCGTAACCCACGCGACACTTGATAAAATTGTGACCTATTTGATCCACTGCTATTTGGAACAAATCAAATCCTACATGAGCCACCGCGTCAACTTAAACGACTTTTTTTTAAAGACTTGTTGAATTTCTCTTGGTAAAAACAAAATTAGCCTACAACTGTGGAAAATAGTGCCCTCCAATTTTCACTAAATGCTCAATGATAACATGCAAAGACCCACCCTGCTAAAAGTAGTGACGAACATGGCGTTTATTGTATTGAAAAATGTTCCTAAAATTTGCTTTAAAATTTTTCAGAGGTAATAGAATTAATGAAAATGAGTTGTTTACCGATCTTCGAGGGATTTGCCTTACTCTTTAGACACCTCAGTGAATTCTCAGACCCAGTTTTAAATTCCACTTTACGTTCCCCTTTCCCCTTGGAGTTGTATCGCAGACGAGATTTAATAAACTGCTGAAAATTATTTGGTTATATGACTCTGAGTAACTTAAAAGGACTTCTTTCCAAACCTCTTTAGACTCCTTAGCTGAATCTCAGACCTACTTTAAATTACAGACCCCCCTGCCACTTTAGTTATCCCTAATATGCAATTTGGTATGTTTTACTCAGATTTACAGCGATTGGCTGATAATGGTTTTTACTGATCCGATGCAAAAGCAATACACTGCTAGGACCTGCACCGATGTTGATCCGATATCAAATTTTTGAAAGCGAGTGGTTGACAGGAATTTGAGGGTTTAGAGCCTCACCTCCTTAGATCCCTTAGCTGCATTCTCAGACCATATTTTGAATTTACGTTACCCTTTCCTTACCCCAAGTTTAACCTAAGGCGGCATTTGGTATGTTTGGCTTAGTTTTGGAGGGATTGGCTAATCGAAACTGGTTTTATCCGATAACATAATATGATATGCTGTACATTGATACGATATGCTGTACCGATGAATATCTGATACCAAATTGATACCTCTCTGATGCATTGCCACTATTTAAAAGAAAGGGTTGGTTAGCTAATAAGGTTTAGTGTAGAGCCTGAGTAGAGCGAATTGAGTTGATGATAATATTAATGCTTTTCAGATTCACGATATTGGTGTCAGACTATTGGGTTGGTTGCAAGCAAATTCTTTTGAGGAAGGAAAGTTCTTAAAATCCAGCCTTTGACGAGATTATGTTTTTTTACCGAAGTTTTTACTTGTTAAGTGTCATTGAATTAGCTCAGCAATGATAATCTCACTGAAAACCGTCAGTAGAAGAAGGATTTGTGAAGGATGATGTATGCTAGAAACAAAATTACTTGCGGATCAAGCCAGACGACTCTTTCCAAAAGCAATTGAGTGCCCAAAACACACAAGATGCACGAAAAGCATCAGCTAGTGAAGTTAGTATAATGATTATGATGTATAGCAGTGATGTTGCGAACAGAAATTTCACGCTCAGGCCTGATTCATCTCTCGCTAATTGATCACCGAAATCTATCTGTTCGTTGACGAGGAAGGACAAACTAGCAAAATCCCTGCTAGTCAGTACTAGGGTTAGACTGAGAAACTAAAAACCGTCGTCTTCTGCGTCCATATAGACTTTTCTGGCCTTTCCTCATCGGTATCTCTCCCCCATCCCATGATGATCAGAGGGTTCTCGGGTCGATATGTAGATTTATCCCATCTAGACTTATTCCTCTGCCGAAAACGTCTACGTACATTCTAAATTGGGTTCCTGTACAGAAGCAGATTGCTTCTAATGACGTCATGTTCCAAGAAATTTGTTTAAAAAGTGTAGATTCATGCATTGGGGTGTTTGATTCATAAGATTGGCGTATTCAATTTGAATGATCTTCAACAATTAACCGAAAGATGTATTACCAGTTTTCAAAGCGATGAGGCTCTTAGACAAAAGCCCATAGGAATAACATTAGGAAGGTAAAAAAATTCTGCTAGAAAAACTATTTGCTCTTCATTAAAAATTTTAATGAAGACCATAAACTGGGATCAACTGGAATCATCCATAGAGTTAGATATATCATCATCGAACTGGAATCATCAAATTGGAATCCGACAAACTGAAGCTTGCGTTCAAGGTCCATTGGCCCCAGGATCGCGTGCCAAGACTAGACGTGAGACGCGCTGCTCGGCTCGGTTAAATGGACGTCATTGCTCGGTGTACCGAGCATTGCCAATCATGCTCTGCTCGCCGAGAATCGGCTCGGCAGCTCGGTATCGGTACAGCCTTAATTTAAAATAATAAAACCTCAATCCCGTTTTTTCGTTTATACTAGGCAAACCACAAATTATAAAGATTCCTTGGGTAAAATGCTCCCTGGCTGGTTCTACTATCTCTAATAATTTGAATGGGCATGATTTTCGATACAATCTAAACAAATTGAATTTTTTTCAAAACATAATGGAGCACTCCTTCAAAAACCTCGCTTTAAAAAATAGTCTCAAATTACAACACACCATCGTGGTTCTGCGTCATTTGAAAACTTTTTGACTTTGAGCTAGAATAGAGAGATTTAGGCCTAAGTGGTTGTGAGGCAGTGCCTGTAAGACAGTGAATATTGAAGGTAGCAAGGGTGAACCAGGAATCCTAATTCCTGGAAATAGTGTGCGAGTGCTTCAAGAAGTAGCGCATGCTTTGTCTTTCTCGTTCCTTAGTAGATTCATTCATTATCTGTCAAAAATGTCTGGTAATGTTCTATATCGAGCCGGTTACTTAATATAATAACATATAACAATATATATATAATTTTAATAATAATAATAATAATAATAATATATATAATAACATAAGGCTTCTAGAACTTCGTTAATTAAAAAGCACACAGTTTCATGGGTTTGCATATTTATTAAATTTGTCTTGAATGGTCTTCAACAATTGCAAGATCTTGAAATTGAACAATAGAAACATCGTGACTTTTAAATGTCGTTTTGTGTATCAAATCTTTTAGTTGTACATTATGTTAATTTGTGATTAATTTTCCTGAATAATAATAATAATAATAATTGTGTTCAAGGTGACAAACAGACTGACAGCTGCATAGGATGGAAAGCTTATTTGCTCTGCTTTCCACTATGTATCACTGAAATAATTGACTACTAGATATGTACTGTTATAGTTGGAGACATAGCATATCTTTATCGCGTGTGAATCGGCAGTTCAAAAGCAGTTTACCGAAATTACCATTACTAAACTAAACTATCGGTATCGGTGAACGCTTAATTGCCAATCGGCTGATACCCATGTTAATTTCGATAAATCCTTGTTGATTCAGTTGCAGTCACAGTAAACTTACTGTTTGTGTTTCGAAGGTGATTGCGGACATGATGCCATTTTGGTACGGTGTCAATGTTAGCAAGAATGGAATTATCGTCCAACTCTCGACAAAGTTCCCATGCTTGATCCCAAGATTTGGTCGTAACAGTGCGATCCTAAATTAATGAAACCCTCAGGGCAGATGGTCATTTTCCTCAATCCGAGAGGAACATCTTGCTGGCTGGAGAAGGAAAACAAGATGGCTGAAACACAAAAATGAATAAGTAAATAAATTAATGTAATTAAAATCGTAAATCCCGGATCGTGGATTGTTTTAAAATCAGCTTTCAATGGATTAAAACTCTCATTTAGCTAACTTGCGCAATACAAAATGCATCCACTCAACTGGGAACTTTTATTTATTTATTTATTTATTTATTTATTTACCATTTCGCCCAACGCAAGAAAAGCATTAAGAGGGCCAATCTAAATATAAAAAAAAAAGTAAACCATAACGGTACATACTATAAAGAGAAAAAAAAAAAAAGAAAAACAATACAGAAAAGATAAAACACAAAAACAACACATTAACCAGAGTGAGAGCAAAGAGCATCTTTCCTCAGTCCCCTACAACCCCTTCTGAACCCAGCAATACTGGAGGCATTGACAATAGATTGGTCCAAAAGATTCCACTCTCTTACTGTACGGGGCAAAAAAGAGTCACCAAAATAATCCCTGGTAGAGTCAAAGCGTCGAATCTTGTGGATGTGATCATTCTTTCCATAATAATGCGGCCGTTTAAGATAAAATGACTTATCCACAACGGTCGCAATATTGAAGATTGCGTCGAAGATATTGAAATATTGATATTGAAATATTGAAGATATTTTTGAAGATAGCGTCGAACAAGTACCCTTTACTGATGTTCAAGTGTTTTTTGCTTGGTTTCTCAGCTTAATCGTGGCCACCTCGAACTTGGCATTAACATCTATTTTCTTATAGGAATAGAGTTGAAATTTACTTCTGACAGTACACACTCAAAATACTATTCACTTACTGTAACAGTAGACATCACTGTTCTGAGTGTTCACCAGCTCATCCTCTGCATGAAGCGTGTATCAGCAGGGGCTACACAGTATACTATGCACAGTACACAAACAGGGTCCAAGAAAAAGCGTTTTGCTATTACACACCTTATGTGGAGACTGAGTTGGTACACAGTGATGTTTACTGGCAGTGCGTGGCATTTATAGAGTATATGGGTGTGGTCGGTATCCATGTCTGCTCATCTAATGATCCCATCTAAGTGACAATATCGTCCCTATGAGCTAAGCATATAAATTAAATCTTGAGGAATTTTAGCAGAATTCAATAAGTGACGATGCTACAAGACTGGAAGGGTAGACAAACTTTCAATTCCCAATATTTTGTCCTTCCCTACGAGTGCCCCGACTAGAAAATTAAGGACCTAATTTCGAAACAAGCTTGGCCGTCAAGACTGAGGCATTTTTCTGCGATGCTTATTGCACTTTAAATTGTAAACTCAACAATAAAAAATAAGTTGAAGGTTTGCTAAGTAAACGAAGCAAGCAGTGAACTTGTGAGAATGCAAGATACACTAATTTCAGAAAGAAAGTAAAGAAACTGCCTGACTGGGACTCAAACCCACGACTTCCTGTATACTAGGCTAGGCGTTCAGCCTACTGTGCTACCGGGGTGGACCATGGCTATAGATTCCAGCTCATCTAGTCATTAACCTGGCTCAGTGCAGCTTCCAACCTCGGATGGAGCCTCTAGCCAAGGTCTGTTCAGGTAGCGCTATGATTAAAGAACCTGTCTACTTGACAGGAGTCCTGCGTTCGGGTTCCAGTCGTGGCAGTTGTTTTGTTCTTTCTCAGGTCAGTGTTTCATGGATTCTCAAAAGGCCACTTTTAATGTAGATTATGTACCCTTTATCCTTCATTTACCCTTCCCTTTATTGCCCTTTTCCTTGTGATTTATTTTTATTTTTCATCAATGCAGTACTCATTTCGCCTCAACCTGCATGTAAAGGAAAAAGGAAGAGCCTGCAGCTGAGAGCCTCGACTAGTGACACACGGGATGGCAGTTAGGAGGGGGCAGTGGTGCATCCAAGGTGGAGATGGGATGGGGGGGTTAATGAGAGGGCAAAAGAACGGAAGTTAAGAGGAAAATTTGATAAAGTATTTTTCTTATTATTTTAGTAATTATTAATCATTTAGGTAAGAAACCAATAAAGGGAGGAATTTCCCACAGGGCTAGCAGGTTTGTTGCTAATAATAAATTAATATTTTTCTGGTTATTGTGTGAGTTTGTTTGGGATAAGTGTAAAATATTTCATTTTCTTATCACATAAATGATTAATATATTGAGAAGCGTATAAATAGTGAAGTATTGAATGATTATTCTTCAAAAATTTATTTATGGTAAATAACAAATTTCGAAAGCTGTATTTTTAAATGCATCAAATGTATAAAACTGCTGAACATCAGTGGTTTGTCAAGGACAGTGCCGTAGCAAGGCATTCGAGAGCCCGAGGCCAGTGAGCTAATTGAGTACCGTGCTTTATCGCCATTGTAGAACAGGTTGCAACCTCCTCCTCCCACACGCCTCTTTTTAAATCTCTCTAAAAATGAACTGGCCAAAAAAACTAACAAGAATATGAATATGGCAACAAATATTTAATTTTCGGCCCCGAATTTGGGTTTTGTTCGTATAAAAACTGCCACAAATTGTGGACTTCATACTGCCGCATAATAGAAGATTTTCCAACATATTCGCTGTGTAAAGTCGACAATTAGTGGCAGCTCCTATTTGTTTTAGTGTTTTTAACATTTTTATTGTGAACAAGCCCCAAAATAAGGTGCCGAAAATTAAGTATTTGTTGCCAGATTCATGTATATGTGAGTTTTTCTTGCCAGTCAGAGGGTACCTCTATCATAAACCATTGCTGTAACTCACAAATTAATTTTTCATCACCAATTACATTTATGGCTAGGCTTCTTTTTTTTATTTCAATTTTGTTTTTGGAGTGGGGGAAGCATTTTAGGCACACTTTCCCCTTTCGGCAACCGGGGCGGCCACACCCTTCGCCCTCTTTTGCTCCGGCACTGGACAAGGCTCTTAAGGATTTAAAGAGGGGGCCCGCCCCCCCATGCTTCAGGACCCTTTAGCTGAATTCTCACATCCCCGTTTTCAATTTTCCCCCTACAAACACAATTCCTGGGTGAAGAAGAACTATTTATTTCTTTGACGATCTACTTTCTACGATTAAAATAGCAGTTCCGCTTCCCACAAATGGAACCCAGGGATGCTTTCCTTCCCCACCCACTCTGTCGTCTAAACAGTTTATCTTAGCGTCATCACTGTTGGCAAGCAGGAGGCACATAAAGGAGGGGCATAACGTGAAACAGTCATTGCCTATTGTGGAAAACGCACATACGTGAGAAATTAAGATATGTAGATTTAATAATTATATTTGAAAAATGTCACTCGTGCTGCAATTGGTCCAAGCAAACCGGAACTGCCAAGCATTGAAACAACCTTTTTAAAGTAACAAGTTTCGGTTCTTCAAACAAAGGCCGACTGAATAGAAATAACGAACTTCGTTCTCAATTTCAGACCAGTTCTCACACGGGCAGGTATTATTCTCTATTAAAACTGCCTCAGTGAAATAGCGTTTAAGCGGTGTTGAATGACCAGGCCAGGAACCGGGAAGCGAGAACAGCACCTTCCATCCCAGTCGACCTTGAGTTAAGCAGTGGAATATGAAGGGAAAGTTGCAACATGAGTATTCCTCCATCGTACGGATGACGGGGCATGGTGGCCTAATGGTTAGCACGACCATTTCATGTGCAAGAGGTCCTGGGCTCGATCCTGGCCTCAGCCACCCCTGGCATTTTTGGGAGAAGATCATCCTGTGATGCTTCGTGCTCATGTCGATTGTGGCATGTTTAACAATCCTAGGAATTACCTAGTAAAATTTCCAATCTCTCCTTCTGGTGCCATGGCTGCGGCTGGGAGCGCGTCAAAAATACAGTAACTACCATATCTTACGGACGTGTATGCATTTATAAATTTCTGACGTAAGCCGCTCTTAATGCACCTGTAGTGCCTCTACACTCGAGATAATTTTGTGAGCAACCTTTCATAACTTACTAATTATCAGGCCACTTAAATTTATCCTCATGGTTGGCTGGTCAGTCAAAGGACACTTCAGACGCTTCAAGTATATGTCCTTTTAAAATATGATAGAAATACGTGAAAGCATAACGAATATATAGGCTACGTCGTGTATTTCTATGAAACACGGGTGTTTATCAATTAATATGTCTGTTCATTAGTGAATAGGAGAGAAACTGACAGATGGTTAATAATGACCATAGTAATTATCTGTGTACGCCACTGCTGATTACTACTTAAAAGAGTAATCGAAGATTTCTAGTGACTTTCGTTTCTAGTCCTATTCTTAGAAAATACTGTTTGCTGTTCTCAACAAATTAATAGGCCGTCAATTAAAAAAAGGAAATAAAATAAAGCACTGAAAGTGTTTATTATTTACGTAAAGCCCATTTCATGCACTGATTTTGAAAAAATTTTGTTTCCTTTTTGACACGGTTGGTATTTTAAAACTTAAAACTTAAAGGCTAATTTGGAAACATTGTATGTCACAGTATTAGTTCTTCGGCCTATCTACACTGCAAAGATTTTACACAGTTAAATACTTTTTTCCAAAATCTATAGAAACTGTCCTATATTCCTCATAATCAGGGGTGCAGAAAAGGAGGAGTGGGACAAGGAAGCCAGGAACCCCATTCTGACATCATGCGTTTTTTTCTAAACGTGACGTAATGCTAAATAAATTCCGCGAAAATACCTTGTCATAACGTTAAAATGTGTGAAAAAAGGTGATTTCCAGAAGTCGGATACGGTAGTGGTGTCCCGTAAAATGGTAGCTGAAAGGTTTGTGGCAAATGACTGACATGGGCAACTTAGGAATAACATTACTACATATCTACGAAACCAGAATTGGTGTCCCCGGACTTTTCGTACCACGGCCTATTCATCCCCAAAAATCAAGACACACGCTAGTGTGTCGCCCGCCAAGATAAACGATAACATCCAGGAAAAATATATATACGAACATGGTGACCACTAGACACGTTCTGTCTTTACAATTAATGACAGAAAAGCCAAAGGCTCAACAAGAGTTAAATAAATACAGACGCAGACATATTTACGTTGCCTTTTGGACTTATATGTCAGACTGCCTGAGCAGGGAATCGAGCCCAGGACCTTTGGAACCAAAGGCTGGGGGTCCTACCGCTGAGCCATATTGACACGGCCAAATGGAAACGTCCATAGGCAGCATTTAACACATATATACTTATAAACATACACTATCTATTCGCCACTGAAGGGACGCTTATTTGCCACTCCTTACTCCAAGTGAAACGAATGGAACACTTAAACGTGAAATAAGGATTAGGGAGGAAAAGCTAAAGGATCAACAAAAGTTAAATAAATACAGGACCTCTGCATTTGGTTCAAAGTTCGTGGGTTCCATTCTCCTATCAGGCAGTCTGACATATAAGTCCAAAAGACAACGTAAATAGGTTTTCATCTGTATTTATTTAATTCTTGTGTGAGCCTTTGGCTTTTTCTTCCTTAATCCTTATTTCACGTTTAAGTGTTCCATTAGTTTTACTTGGAGTGTGGCACGGCAAATAAGCGTCTTTCCAGTGGCGAACGGATAGTGTATGTTTATAAGTATATATGCATGTGTTAAATGCTGCCGATGGACGTTTCCTTTTGGTCGTGTCAGTATGGCTCAGCGGTAGGACCGCTGCCTTTGGTTTCAAATGCCGTGGGTTTGATTCCCCGCTCCAGGCACTCTGACATGTAAGTCCAAAAGGCAACGTAAATAGGTTTGCATCTGTATTTAGTTAACGCTTGTGTCACAGCTAAGGTAGTTTGGCCATTTTCAGCCATCTGAGGATAAATAACAATGCGACAGAAAAGGCTGAAACTTGCTTGATCGGGAGACTTTGGTCGCCTGACAACATAAAAGTCACTGTTAGTGACACAGCTTACCGTTTTTTGTTGAAAAAACGATGTGAATAACGTTGAAATTTGTCTAATTACTAATTACTGGCTAACGCTATTTTTGCTTCACGAAAATAAATTCTCCCATCCGGTGAATAAAGCTGGTTATTAGTTTATTTTAAAGATATTGTTCTGTACATGTGTCCTTTCCATATGGACCTTTCTAAATATTCAAGTGGTTCAGGAGTTAGAGAACCCTAAACGACCAGAATGATTGTTTTACATTGTTTTAAACATTGTTATTATGCAACAATGCCAATCAGCGATCCCCAGATGCAAGAAGTAGACAGATGGCCAATTGTTGGTTTCCAGCAAACCGTAATTGAATAACGCTCGTTAAAACCTTTGACACCATTTGAAACCCTTTGTAATTGATTCGAAAACAAAAACGAGTCGTTTGACGTTTAGGTAAGGTGTAACTGAGCCGAAGTCAAAACAGCAAAGGAACACAAATTACTTTCCTGCAAGGTTTCAGATACTGCAGTGATGCTGCACTGTTTAGTCCTCGTGAAACCTTACTGTTGTGTTAAAATGTAGTTTGTACCATGTTTTACTTTTGCGCACGATAGGTCAGCTAATGATTGGTACATTCTACTTGGATAAATGGCATCGCTGGAAAATGGTTAAAAACTGATCGTCTAGTGAGCTTAGCACAACTCTACAAGTATCAGGGTTCGTACGAGTCCTTGAAAACCTGGATGAAATTCTATGCGTGGAAAAGTGCCTGAAAATCTAGAAAACTGATATATGTATCATCAGTAGGGTGAGGTACTGAAAGTAGACGACTTGATTGTAGAACACTGAAAAAATTGGTCCAGAAAGTAGTCGATTTTGCAGTCTTACATTGTTCTTCATTTTTCCGTCATCAAAAGTTTTGAAAGTTGGGCTATGATTTTAATACTCTTGCGTGTATAATGGTTGAATGCAGCAGTAAGGTTTCACGTGGACTAAACAGTGCAGCAACACTGCAGTATCTGAAACCTTACAGGAAAGTAATTTGTGTTCCTTTGCTGTTTTGACTTCGGATCAGTTAAATCTAACTAAACATCAAATGATTCGTTTTTGTTTTCTAATTCGTGGTACTTTGACATACCAAGTTGGTCTTCTATATCTTTGCAAACGCACTGAATTTTGCTCGCTTCGCTCGCTCATTCAGCGCAAATTTTTCATTTGTATGTTGTTTTTTTCTATGGGTCTCTTTCAGCGACTTTGGCTTTTATTTGTATTATTACAGGCTGGCAAGTCAAATGGGCAACGAACATTTTAGCTTTAAAACGGTAGGGTGACGTCAAACCACTATTTAAACTAATTCGTAAAAAGGATAATGCTTCCGCTTCACGTTTCCTCAAAGTGCGGGTAAATTGTTGACTCACAGCATCATTGTTAGCATTTGTTTGGTCTAAGTCTATGGCTTGCGACTGCTGATTGGCATTATTGATTAATAACAAAGTTTAAAACAATGTAAAACAATAAAACTGATCGTTCAGGGCCCCGTAACTCCGAAATGGGTCGACCAATTGAAATTTGTATTTCTATAAAGGGCTCATTTCCGAAAATAGCTCTTTCAAATTAGATGAGAAACAGATTTCTAGGACAAATGGTTTAGTCTGTATAGACCATTGTATAAACGTGTCCAAATAACCGGAATAAGTCCAAGCCAAAAATGAAACTCACGATTCCAGGTCAAGTCTAGATCTCCGAAGTGACCATTCGGAAATTAATAAAAGTTGGTACCTGTGTTCAGCAAGTCCAACAAAGCTTATATATATTACATTTTAGTGGAAAATATTAAAAGGCAGCGGAGAAATTAAGCATCGCCAGTAATTTGAACATTTCTCCGTGCGTTTGCAAGGAAAAACTACAGTAGTAATAGGAAATACTGATCATTTGAAAAAAAGGTAACTGCTGTCCTCGAAATGTAACGAAAGTCAACGAACAACAAAGAAAAAAAAAAAAGAAATTGGCCAGAAAACAAGATTGGTGTTTCCGTCTCAAAATTGTTTAAAAAAAATTAATTTCATCAATTTGGACCAAATATTTCTGATATCTACCCAAAAGCAAAAATTGTTAATGATACCCACCAAGTTTTTCGGCCGTGTGAGGTGGTATTATGAAACGCCAAGGTCTTTCGCCAAGCTAGTTCCACCGGCTAAGAATTCAAACATTAAATGAAATAATTGAAAATTGCGCTGTAAGCAGTTTTCATATATTTCATTTAACCTTCGAATTATTACTCGGTGGGATTAGCTTGCTTGGGGAAATAGCTTGGCGTTTGATACCACAACTTCACACGGCCGAAAAGCTTGGCGGGAATTCTTAACAAGTTTTGTTTTGGGTGTTCTTTACCAAAAAAGTACTACTAAATTACGAAAGTGTAAGTACCCTTAAAGACGAATCAGATGAACGACTCCACTAAAAAACTGAAGCAACGCATTTTCCCTCAAGGTCACTTGTTCACAGAAGTGTTTACTCCTGCCTTGTGTTCTGATGAATTCCCTTCTAACTTGCCTGGCTGGAAGCAGGCCCGTTGCATCTTGCCCTGCACATACGAAACACTGCACTGTAGCACGGTCGTCTTTGGTTATCAAAGGATGAGAATGGTCGACAACGAAGCAAACCACTCAACGCTGATAATGTTTGCTCGATGACTACCTCGAATTATTGCGTCGTGTGTGTTCCACATATCGACGGAAAACATCGGTGGCGGTAACCTGATCCCTCATTCCACACTGACAGTTAACCCTCTTGTACAACCCATTCAAGTACGTGTTTGTGTTGTTGAAGTAAGAGATCGAATTGTATGCTTCCTCTGGAAAAACAGTCGTCAGATGATCCCCTCCGTTCACCATCTTCAGATCACCTCGTGTTCATCGCATTCAAGCAAATTGTCTGTTTTTTCTGAAACAATGGGCGTAAGATAATCCATTCCATCGCTGCCGTCAGTTCACCGTCTTGTACATCCCATTCAAGTAAAGAGATCAGATCGTTTGCTTCTTCTGGAACAACGGTCTTAAGATAATCCATTCCTTAACTTTCTTCAGTTCACCCTCTGGTACATCCCATTCAAGTAATGTCAAAGATCAATTCGTCTGTTTCATATGGAACAATGATCGTAAGGTGATCCATTCCGTTATTTACATCCTTTTCACGTAAATATGCCAGCAGTACATAATAGAAGATTCGTTTGTATTGCAAGGCTGCTTTATAGTAGATCCGTTTGTTTTACAGGACTCCTTATAGCGTATCCGC